>JASDQU010243335.1:62527-95348 GCA_032191745.1 Picea mariana | reverse complement strand
ACCTTTGCATCGATTGGTTTCCACTTGGACATGGGTCCTCCAACCATTCTCATCAAGGGAATCATATCAATCAATTACTTGACATCAACCAATGACATCAATCAAACCAAACCATTTACATCAATGACATATGATCCAACAATCTCCCAAGTAATCAAACCATTGGCATCAATGATAAACCATTGACATCAATGACAACATGATCCAACAGTCAGTTGCTTGATTAGGGGAGGCATATACCTAGAAGTAGGAGCACTGAGAACTTATCCCTTGGATCTTGGGACCATATGATATATACCTTGGAGGTTGTACACTTGACTTAAGGACACTTTGGTTGAGGGGCATACTTCATGGAGGTTGGTGATGGACTCAAACATGTATATTGAAGAGGGGCATTGGTGATTTGTGACCAAATTAACACACATGTTGGGGAGTGTTTGATACAAGAGAACATGTGGCACACAACTAGAGGAGAAGTGCCTTGCATCATGACACATGAATAACAGACCACCATGAAGAGGGAGCATTAGACTAACATCTTGTTGGAAATAAAACAATATTGGAGGAGGGGCATTGAGCCCAAGGAGAATCATGCATGGAGGGTGTTTGATATTTAGGATTGGATAAATGCTTGTGTGACACTTGTGTATTCTTATATTGTAGAGCACTCCATGTAGGGTTTCTGCCTTGCATGTAAATCCTAAAAAATAACATGATGTTGGGGATGATGATCATTATTATGACTATTATTGTATTGCTAGGGTTTCTACCCTAGTAGAAGACATGGAGGTTGGAGCTATTGCCTTACATGATTTTGGAGCCTTATTCTTATGAGATGTGAGGCTAGGGTAAGATCACCGATAGACTAGCTTGATGTGTCTTGAGATTGGTGTGATTCCTTACTTGGAAGAAGACTTGGGTTATTGTATGTTTTATATTTCATGGAGGTCTTGGTGCTTATGTTGATGGAAGAGTTAAAGGCCTAGGGTTTGAAGACTCAAACCCTAGGATGGACATGTAGATTTGGAGGCTAGTGCTAGAGTTGTATTTCCATTTCGTACTTGTGTGATGCAACATGGATAGGGTTTGTAAACCCTAAGAAAGACAACAATGCTAGTGTGGAGAGATTGTGTGATGCAATCTTGTTGTATATGCCAAGGAGGACTTACCAATGTTGGTGCTAACATGTAGAGGATCTTTGGTGGAGTGACCAACTTTTGTTTGGAGTGATTCATAGCTAGGAGGAGTTGGTGGCTAGGTTTTTCTTATGGTTTCCCTAGATAGGGTTTGGAGAGCTTGAATTGTACTATCTTTGAGATAAAGTTGTGGTATGTACTTGTACTTCATATATATATATTTGAAGTTTCTAGTTGTCTAAATATTATGTACTTGCATATTTTATTTTTAGCTTATGTTATCTTCTTGACTGAGTAGCTTCCAATGTTTGTTGTTCACGCTAAATTGAAATAACATATCATTGAATTGGTTAAGTTATTTAACACATATATGGAAGATAAATGAGCATATTTACTCTTGCTGCTGTAATAAGACATTTTAGATCTATTATATGGATTGAAAAGTGTGGCCTAGGGATGTAGCACTATGGTATTGAAGTACACTCATTTGGTATTTATTCTTTTGGGTTGTTAGATGAAATTGGGTTGAAGGGAAGTGAAGTATTATTTCTATAATTTGATTTCGAGATCATCCATAAGGTCAAAATTTCACAGGGTTTAGATCCAAGAAACCTCAAGTAAATGAGATGAAATTTTAGAATTGCATTAATTGCTTGATTTTTGAAATTTATATAACCCTCTACAAATATAATATGGTCAAGTTACTATAGGAAAGTCTTGGTAAATTTAGACTTGGATTCATTTGCATAGAGATTATTTTGGGCTAAAGTATTTCATACAAGATCCAAATGCTCTAGATTCTCTATGAATGTTCTCCCATATGAGTATATAATCAAAGAAAACCAAAACATACTTGTAGAAGTACTTACCATATACCTTGTTTATATTGAAAAATAATACTAGCATTGTATAGTTCAAATGTCATCATACGAAATTGGAAGTGTCCTTGATGAACCTTAATTTTATTTTTCTCTTGGTAGTGGAGTTAGATAGGTATATGGTAGTAGCATGAATGAAAGTAAATCATAGAAAATAAATGGGCACCATGTAGCTCATCCATAAAATTATTTATGATAGGTATGTGAAACTTATTCTTGATAGTGATTCGATCTAGTGCGCTATAGTTAATATAGATACAATAAGAACCATGTTTTATCCTCACCAAGACAACTAGGGCAACATAAGGGCTCTTTCTTGGAGTGATGATCCCAATGTCTTAAATCTCCCCTAAAATATTTTCAATCACAAACTTCTAAAAATTCGCATATTGATAAGGGTGCATCAATGTGGGAATTTTGGTGGGGTTCAATCACTAATGTAAAAACCCAATTTAATTATTTATTTATTATAATTATTAATTTAAATTTAATTATTTATTAAAATAAATTCAACGAGTCTTTTTATTATTTTATTATTAAAAAGGTAGTTGAAGTAATTAATAAGGGGATAAGGCTGTTGGGGAATTAATGAGGGGATAAGGAAGTTGGGGAATTGAATGAGGGGGAGGGATTTGAGAGAGGAGGATAAGGAATAAGGGAGAGGACTTGGAGAGGGGTTTTGGTTTTGGGGGAAAATTGGGGGGAAGAAGAAGGCAAGGAAGAAATTCTGAAAGAGAGGGGAAGAAGGAGAAAATTGGAGGAGAAAGATTGTTTTGTGGAACTTTTACAGGGGCACTGTTGTTTCTGGGAACTTTGGGCTTGGGGGCCAGGAAACCGCAAGGATTCCAGGAGCTAGGGATCCAAAGAGGTTGTTCCTAGTTGGATGTGAGCTAAATATTCAGTCTGGGAAGTTGGGAAAGAACAAGAACAAACATGTCGATGTATGCATTTTATTAGTTGGTCTATTATTATTATGTTGTTGTTATTATGCTGTCTATTTACCAGTTTATTCAGTTTATTCCTTGCATAAAGAAAAATTCTAAATTAAATTGCAGTCATTTAAGTAGGAGATTAGAAGATATTTTTTTTTTTGAGGCCCTGAAATAGATAGGCCTTACAAATGGTATCAGAATCGGGTTTCAAAATTGAAACCTAGGATTGACCACCCACATAATTGTTCAATTTGTTCCCCAAACCCCTAACCTACAGCCTAGAAACCCATTATTTAAAACACAGAAAACCTATGAAGACTACCCAGAAGAACCCTGTTCCAACCACATGTACTAATTTTCACCTACGTAGCCAAAAAATTAATAGAGTTAGATTCAAAAGTATTGTGAAATAAAAAAAAGACCTTGTACAAAATAATAAAAGTAAATAAAATAAAAATCTTATTGGGGTTATTATTTTTTGACCCCAATATCCATTTATATACCAAGTCACATGCAAAATCAACCAACACAGAATACTAAAGCCCGACACATAAGGCAAAGCGCTTAACACAAAGTCACAAGGAGGGAGCCTACAAGGGGCGGTGCACCACGAATATAACAAACATTTTTTTTTTTAGCTACAAACCTCCCATACCATGCGCCAAACCCTCATACAACCTGCCGACTTCACAAATTGCAGGCCAAGTAAATTTTTGCCCAAGCTTTGACTATTGTTCTCACCGATACTAAGCGCCCAACCAAGGAAGGATCCCACAAGGGGTGCTACTTATTGTTCTCACTGATACCAAGCATCAAGCCACCAGGGAGGAGCTCACAAGGGGCAAACCATTCTTGCACTACACACTTTTCCAAGGGGTGAACCATTCTTTCCTAGAAAACGTTGTGAAATTAAATATGTCTGAATGAAAAAATAGAATGGAAATGAAAAGTGAAGAGGAATGCACCACAATTCTACTCTCCTTGATAGTTGAGCTACATCCTCAGACTGTCCCAAAAACTTGAGAATAGGGGTGTAAAGAAAAATAAAAGGGGGGAAGAAGAAGCACTACGAATCCTAGGAGTACAATCCAAGAGAATTGGAGATATATTCTGAGCATATGGTGTTTATTTACACCAAAAGATTTCCCACAAAGAGTCCCAAGCACATTTACCATTCCTATCAAGATGCTAGAATCGAACCCTACAATAAGACCCACCACCAAAGAAAACATTGCTAGTTCCAAATCACCGATGTGCCCCACAAATGCTTGCATAATCACAGTTAATCTAGAGGGTGCTATTCGACTGACGATAGCCGTGTCGACAATCATCCATATGGCTTTGGACTCCGCCCAAAATTATCTGCTGCAGGTAGTGGTCACTGAAGCTGGCGAGAAATCCTCCCTAGTCCTATCGTACCCATTTGGGTAGAGAGGACTACAGAGCCGCCCTTATTCCATATTGGGGGACTATCTGTCGAGACAAATGACTTGCCGACTCAAACCCCTCTTCACTACTACATCACATAATGCTGCAGTAGAGAAACTCAAACTTGTTGGACGGTTTATATCCATCCAATTTGTAGCAGGAACAAGATAAAACTCTAGAGCCCTGACATAAATGAGCTAGAAGCCTGAAATACAGGAATGTACTGATAATCAAAAGGAGATACCAAATTTTTACCAAACTCCTGCGACAAACTGCAGAGCTTTGGCCTCATGCTATTTGAACCAGACAATGAGTGAAGTGAGGAGGAAAGGCAACGATTAGGGTAGAAGGGTCTCAAGTTTTTTTTGTTTTTGTTTTTATTATTATTTTTCTAAGAGAGGGAAGGGAAACACGTGGAATCCCATGCAGGTCCAGGTTGCGTTACGTATGCAGGTCTGGGTTGCGTGTCGTAAGGAGGTTTATTTTAGTTTCCTATTTAAATATAAAAAATAAAATTATTGTGTTTAAATTTTGGGTAATTATTGTATTTTATTATTATAATTCATCTTAATTTATTTTATTTTATATATAAGTATTTTAAATTTTATTTTATTTATTTATTATAAGTATTATTTAATTTAATTTATTAATATTATAAAACAAAAATGATAAATGATAAGTCTAAAATAATAGTTATTGGGAATTAATTAGTATAATGTTGATTAATTAATTTAATAATTAAATTAACATTACAAAGTTATAATGTTATTAATGGGATTGCAATTAATGATAGGATAATCTACTAATAACATCATATAATAGTGTTATATTATAATTAACATTATAAAGGTAAAGGGCTTGATAAAGATGGGGTTTCACACATTTTAAAGAGGTAAATTAAGGTAATTGGCGGGTACATGTAACAACGTTGGCAAGGCAAGATAAACAATAATGTATCTAGAGAGAATTGATTGAGTATGGTTGTTTATTTAGAGACCCCAATAGCTTGTAGTGATGTATAGATAGATGTGTGACAAATATAATGTGTAATGTACATGGAGAGAAATAGTAACGATAGGTAGCAAGAGTATGAATGACCGTAATATGAAGATAAGGCATATATCACAAGGTTACATATTGAATGGGGAAGATCTAGAGATAATGGAGGGTATGCGATTATGACATTATGATAAGTATAGTGATTCAGGTATATAAATGATAATAATAGTATAAGATGATACTATGTATTAATGTAAACAAACATTGACGAGACATATATGTATGTAGTAAATAAGAATAATATGTGTGATATTGTAATTAAACAAAATGAATAAATAGTTCAAATAAAAGCAAGTGGATAACAAGTAGTAATAATGGTAATAAAATTAGGGAGAGCTACTAAAGATAAGTAATTATAAAGATAAGTAATTATAAGAGAAGATGACCAAGGTGCTATAGATGCAAAAGGTAAGAAGATGTAGAAAATGCTTAAGTTGAATAAGTTAAAGAAATATGAAGCAAGTTAATATAAGGAAATTGATAATAGATAAGGTTTAAGATATAGAATGGAAATTGTAATAATTGATAGTATAAGGGGCCCGATGGTAAGAAGAGTAAAACACATAGTTAATTGTACATCAAAAGTTAATAAGGGCATAACAATATATGCAAGCATATAAATGGTTGATGGAATATGAAGAAATGAGGGGGTCTGTGAGCATGAATAAAGAATGTGAAAGAAAGGGTGTATAAATTACAATTAATAAAAGATGCAAGGGAATACATGGCAAAAAAAGTCATAGGGTATAAATTAATATGAAAAGTACAAATATCATAACATTAACAAGTAAAATGGTAGTGGATAAATGGTCAATATATGATAGGCAATGAGAGAAGATATTATTGCGTAAGTACATGACGAGTAAGTAGTATAGAATAGTTTAGTTCAAGTTGAGTGACATACAATGTAGTAAGATAAGTGGTATACAGTTAAGTAGTAGAAGTGGGCTCAAAATGAAGTGGATGTGTAATAAAGGGAAAGTAATAGAGTGGTAAAAAAAAAAAATTAATAGGAGAGAGGTTAAATATGGAGTTAGAATTGAGTTCAAGGTGGATTGGAAATGCATGAACTAGCAATATGATGTAGTATATGAAAAAACATGTTAATAATCGATTAAACATAGTGAAATATACTACATAAGAGGTAAGTTAATTGTATTCTATAAAAGTAAGAGAGAGTAGTTGGAGTAAGAAAATATAAATTTTATGAGGTAATGAGATAATAAGATGATGAGTTTACAAATAATATAAAGTATATATTTTTTAAGTTAATAAATGATGACATACTTAAATAAAAGTGGAAGCAAATGTAATGGCAGTGAGTGCAAGTGACTAAAATAATTACTATCTACCACCACCTTGCATGAAGATGACCTTGCGGTTAAATCAAAATTGCAAGAAGAAATGCATACTCAACATAACGTTTATGATATAATTCAACTAAGGTGAAATTTGTATATTACTTAAAGGAAACCAATTTGAAAGCCAAATGATAAACAATAAAAGTGTTCATCCCACTACTAAAGTTCTTTCATAGTAGATGAAGGATCTTGAAGAGTGTACGTGATGTAACCAAAAGGGCTAGAGACCAAAGTTGGTAAGTAGCATGTAGGTATAAAGGTTAAGGTTGAGATGTATGAAGAACATTTGTGGGTAAATAAATCCTTAAACACAAGTAATGATAGAGTGTGGAATGGACCCTCGTAGGAAACTCACTCTTGATTTGTGATGCTAACTAAAGAATGGTAGACATGGTGTTCACACCTATACACACATTTGTAATAGTGAATTGTTGATGAAAATAATCCTATACTAAAAATTTAACTTGGTCAGGATATAATTTGTACGATGTAAGATGAAAGTGATATTGAGGACGATGAACAAACTATGAAGTGATGACATCACGTTACAATCAATTAGCAGTATCTTAGTAAATGTTCCTAAGCATGGGAAAATTTTGTGATGGCGTATGCGTTGTATCACTCAAGTTAGAGTGATAATCAAAGTTAGTAGTAACTGGTTAGTTATCATGATATTACAGGTGGGATTATATGCATGGATTAATGAAATTTATATAAATCTTAATATAAAAATCACTTAACAAGAAAACCAATAATAAACTAAGGTTTTAACTAGTAGTCAACTAAGAAGCTATACTTTATATATGAGAATCCTACATGGAGCTTGGGAAGAATAAATCTGTAAAAGAAGTGTGTCTTAATATTAACTAAATCATAAGTGCTAATAAAATTTGAGTTTAGAAACAATGAAGGTCTAATAAATAAGGGTAGCCAATTATTGTATTAATCGCCTCAATATGTTTCTAAACAAGTGAAGGTCTAGTAGGACTAGTATAACACATGATCAACTATCAAGATCATCCCTCACTATTTTTTTTACCACCTCGGGACTATGTTTCCCGAAGCATGGGTGTATGTAATGATCCATTTTTGACTTAGACAACTAGAATTAGTTATGGCCTAGTCGTATCTTTATTTGCTTATGAGTTGTAGAACATTGATTACTTAACACTTTTAAATTTTGGACATATGTACCTATGTGAATGTAGATACTATGAATGTTTATTGTTATGTGATTTATAATGGATATTATGGAACCTATTTCTAGCTTGAAAATTTTGTCATTTAAAGTTGTTGGTACGTGGATACCGAATTGAGGATATGATTAAATGCATTTATGTGATGATAATGCATGGATATGTATGAGTTTGTGTTATAGACTAATCTGCAGGTCAATAGGCTATGAAATAGCCAAAGGATAATGATGATAAAAGGTTGATGTCGTGAACATCGACCAGGAAATAGTATGGTATGAATCTTTGTATGTGAAATTATATTGGTTCAAATGCATTGCTATGATATGTGGACAAGTGCAGGTTTACAAGTGGTGAGGCTAGATGAAACTGAATATACGATGAAAAAATTCCTAGCAACACAGTGCCACTGTATGGTCCATGGTAGGATGTTGACCCTAGTTCTATTAGGAGGGGTGGAGGCATTTCCCACTATGTATCCTATGAAACCTGAAGTCATGGGAGGACGGTGTTAGATCACGCTCCCCTAGACGTGTGATGATGACTGCCAGTTGCCTGCCAGGGAAGCTTGGTCAAGAGAGTTGACACTTCCGCTTACGGGTTGTATTTGGATTTAGGTCAATATAGTTGACACTCCAAGACAGTCCAACATAGGAAGGATAGGGATGGAAGATGGAAGTAGGTTAGGGAGGAAGGATGACTAGAAGTAGTTGAGAGTGTGTGGGGCTTTCGCCTTATAGTAGAATTTCTTGATTTCCTCTTTTTGAAAAATATGTATATATGCATATTTATAATTGCTTAACTGAACCACAATTATCTAAGTGAATGTTGCTTGTGCTAAATTATTATAATTTAGTGATTTTGTGAACATTTTAAATGGTTTACTATCTTTTATGAAATGAAAGGTCTTGTTGATTGGATTGGACACATACAAGAATTAATTTAGGTGTGATAATTATTGTCAATAGTACATGTGCGAGTCTTGTATGTGCTAGCTACACATGCATGCCTTGCACATGTACACTAGTATGTATAAGTACTTTAAATTGATGATGTTGTTTATTTGATGTGGATGTATGAATCATGTGTCATTACCCTTGTATTGTAAATTACTCTAACTTAGGGTCGAATTTTCTTGAAGGGTGGGTGTATGTAACAACCCAATTTGATTATTTATCATAATTGTTAATTTAAATTTAATTATTTATTAAAATAAATTCAATGAGTCTTTTTATTATTTTATTATTAAAAAGGTAGGTGAATTAATTAATGAGGGGATAAAGCTGTTGGGGAATTAATGAGGGGATAAGGCAGTTGGGGAATTGAATGAGGGGGAGGGATTCGAGAGGATAAAGAAGAGGGGAGAGGACTTGGAGAGGGGTCTTGGTGTTGGGGGGAAATTGAGGGGAAGAAGAAGGCAAGGAAGAGATTCTGTAAGAGAGGGGAAGAAGGAGGAATTTGGAGGACAAATATTGTTTTGGAGAGCTTTTACAGGGGCACTGCTATTGCTGGGAAATTTGGGCTCGGGGGCCAGGAAACCGCAAGGATTCCTGGAGCTAGGGAGACAAAGAGGCTGTTCCTAGTTGGCTGGGAGGTAAATATTCAGTTTGAGCAGTTGGGCAAGAACAAGAACAAACATGTCGAGGTGTGTATTTTATTAGTTGGTCTGTTATTATTATGTTGTTGTTATTATGCTGTCTATTTACCAGTTTATTCCTTGCATAAAGAAAAATTCTAAACTAAATTGCAGTGATTTAAGTAGGAGATTAGAAGCTATTTGTTTTTTGAGGCCCTGAAATATATAGGCCTTACAAATAACATGTTCCATGATCTTGTTATGAGGATGTCTTGTAGGCATATCTTGGAATATTGCCTTATACTTCTAAAGTAAACAAATGTTACCATTCTTCAACAGTTTCAACTTGTGCTTGGCATAGACAATACACATTCTCTTAGTTTTAAGTCCTTGAAAGTCACATGACCAACTTGGTGGAAAGAGATGAATTTATCCCAATGGTTATTGGAATATATATCTATAGTGATAAGCCATCAAACACCTAAACTAAAATATACACCCCAACGTATGTGACACAAAATTCATCCTTGACGCTATAGTCTTCCATAGAAAGTTCCACCTTGTGCACCACAGGTTTATGGCCTGGTATGTTGTCGGGAAAGCATTCAAAATCATCTATATGGAGGCCCAAATGATTAACTTCTTTCTCATCAAGAATGTTTATTGTACTACTAGGATCAACTATAACAAGGACCCTATATTTTAAACATGGTCATAAAAGTTGAAGGCATCGAGTTGACCCAACCCATTTATTGGAGCAAGGGAATATAAGGGTTCACCTAGTTGTAATGGCGTTGGGGATTAGTCTTGCATATTAAACTCATTGATAGATTCTATAGGAATATTATATTCAACAAGTTCATATTTTGAGTTATATTGGTGTAGATGTAAGTCTTCAATGAAAAACGTTTTTGGGTTTTACATACACGACCTTTACAGTAGGGTTTAGAGCATGTATGATAGGGTTTTGGCATTGGATGATTAGGGTTTTGGTTGGGCTAATGTATAGAGGTTTTAATCCACAGAGACATAAAATTGACCTCTTCCTTGACCCTTTGATCATATGTATAACCCCTTTTTCCAAGACCAAGTATGTTTCTCTTAATAGCCTCAATATGACTTGCAACTCTTCTAGCTATAATAATGGCCTTTTCACGAAGTTCAAACAATTTTACCTCAATTTGGAGCTCCTACCATAGTTAGAAATACAAATTCCTACACTTGATTTGGTGGAAGTTTGGCCTTGGAATAGATGACTTAGAAATTATAGGTAATTATTCAATATTCACATTGCTCTTGAAAAAAGGCACGAGTTTAATTTATTAAGGCTCATCCCAATTGTGATATGCTCTTTGAGTTAATGCATTTGCAAAATTGCTAAAATCCCATCTTGGGTTTTTAGCAATCCATCTCTCCCTTGGTATGAGTTGCCTCATTTAGATTTTGTAGAGACACAATCAACTCATGCTATTGGTCATACATGGGTTGCACCTTGCATGTGAACTTGAACTTACTTAACCATGCATGAACTTCCACTGCTCCACCATAATAATATTGTGGGATCTTCATCTAGAGATTAAAATTTTGGTCTTTGGAGGTTCTGTACTATAATGATCTTGGAGGGATACTACTTTTCATGCAAAATTTTCTAGCTTCTCCTCTTCATCTTCATATACGTCATGATGATGGAATGAAAATTTTTGTCCATGCTCCACGGGTATTTTGCCTATCATCCTGCTAATTTATTTTGCAAAAGTCAGGAGACTTTCTTACAAATTGCATGAGTCACATACTGGGATTTTCCCCTTGACATTGCCTTTTTCTTTTTTTCTTGCATGAAAAAAATGAAACATACAACAAGAGTGAAACATCAAACTGCTTTGATACTAATTGGTAAGGGTCCTATAACTAGAATTGAACCTCTACTAAAAAAAATAGAAATACAACAGTGATGATAGAAAATAAGTAAGACATATCGAGGCACTTGCACACGGATTGCACTTGCAAATATGGAAGAATGGAGAAACACATCTCCAACAAACCAAGTTCTAGTTGTTTGAATTGATAAAATGATATGAGATACATAAGAGAGGGGGAAACCCCTATTTATAAAAATAAATTGACAACACCCTACCTTAATTCTTAAGTCATTGTTGGGTTGGGTATTTAATTAAATCAATGTACAAAACTCAATACCAATACCTTTCCGATTAAACACGTTAGATTACTTAAACAAATTAATAGAGTTTATAATGAAAAGCATAATGAGCGATCAAAATATACTTATCAGTAACTAACAACCACTTATAAATAACAACCACTTATAAATAGAAAACCATACAAAACTATCATACCATTAACATTAGTGAATCATACTAACATTCACATCACATAACACACCTTATTATAGTGTGAAACAATCTTGTTGACTAGGAGCAAACCCATTGTTAAAAACATAGGTTAGTTCATTTTTCAAAAACTAGTGTTGAATGTCTCTTTTAGGACGAGTAATCATAGATCACAATTGAGTAACCAGAGATCACAATCAAAAGGTAGTTAACCTATTCCATTTGAGACTATACTTATTGCCACAGTCCAACTTTGATCAAGCACCCCTTTTGTTGACTTGTTTGAAATAATAAAATTTAATTCTAGTCTATTTTATTACATTTTATGGTTTTATGATTAATGAAATTTAATTACAAAACTTGGGTATATTCACACCTAAAACAGTTACACAACCATGGAATGTTGGGAAGCCTCTTGATTCTCTATTTTATTAAATTTTATGACCTTATGACTAATAAAATTTAATTAAAAAACTTGGGTATATTCACACCCAACACATACACAACCATGGACACTTACACAACCATGGAATGCTAAGAAGCCTCTTGATTCTCTATTTTATTACATTTTTTGGTCTTATGACTAATGAAATTTAATTAAAAAACTTGGGTAGGTTCCTTACATTTAACTTTGACTAGCTTTGTTGGACAATTTTGAACTAGAGTTTTGAGTTAATACAATATCATATTTTTTTATTATTAAAATGTTGTATCTTTCAATCATTGCTAGGGCATCTCGCACTTTGTATAGCTTGAGTGAGTTTAAGGATTGAAAATGTATTTCCTTGGAAGTCACATGTTCAAATCATAATCCAAAAATAGTAGAGTATGTAAAATAAGTGATCAAGTAACTACAAGGGAGTCCCTTATCCCCAAACAAAAAAATCTTATAGCTAGCTTTTTAGCTGAATCCTAAATACATAGATTGGTCCATCCAAGACTAGAATTTCAAAATGAAATTTGACGATTTTGACAACTCCATCACCCAGTTTTCACCAAAAATATTGACGACCATGGAATTTTTTTAACCTTATTTGATCCTCCTACATCCATCCAGTGTTGAGCTTTCTTGCACACCCAACATGTGTAGATTGGCCTCAAAACTATTTGCAGGGTACTAGTCACGGCTTGGCTTGGTGTAACTTTCGATGATCTCTGAGGACTGGAATATACAGCTTTGCATCTTTCTGTAGCCCCTTGTAGTTTTCTCCATGAAATCGTTTTCCTTTACTCCTTACGTCATACATATTACTATGCGGTGACGTTCTCGAACCTGTGCTAGCCAAGTCAAATATAGATATAGTGCGATTGCTTTCCTCAGGGTGACTGTTGTTGTGTTGGCCTGTCCTTTACGTGTGTCGAATTATTTGATGGACTTTCCTCAGGGAATGCTTTGTGAACTCTCGACTGGTATTCATGACAGTCTCTTCTAGATCTATTATCCTTTGATCCTTGTCTCTTAACTCAGCCTGTAGTTCCTGGAACTTTCTGTTAATGTTTTCCCACTCGATAAGCCATCACGCTTCTTCAAAATAAGTGATCAGACACTTTCAAAAGATGCACTGGATAGAACATTGAGCCTCCTTTGAAGATACCGCTATCTTCAAAGTAAAAAAGTAGGGCACGAGGTTTCTTTGAAATATCCCATTGGGCCTCTTTAGAAGATGTGATTTACTAAAAGAAATAACTTGTTGGGTCACTTTGAAGAATTGTCTTTCAAATCTGCCTGGCCATTTTGAAAGATCTTCTTTTGAATTCCCTTTGGTAGATCATTGGGCCATTTTGAAAGATCTTGTTTTGAATATGCTTAATAGACTATTGATCCTTTTGAAAGATGGCTATTAGCCAATTCACCCACCAGATCATTGAGTCATTTCGCAAGATGTTAATCGATAATTTTCAAAATATTTGCCCGACATGCCATTAATGAATTTCAAAAGATTTTTGAGATAGGATATAAGGTTTTTTTTTCAAAGTTCTATAAAAATTTGAAAAACCAATAAAGTAAAAACATATATCAAAGGCTAAAGGCCAAATTCAAAGCTAACACTTTGAATTCCTGCAACAAAAAGGTGCTTTCAGCCCATTTGAAGAATACTTTGAATCAAATAAAGGTCAATCAACCTAACTTGAAGGATTCCTTCGAAGTGAATAAACAAACACTGTAACCTCCACCATTTGAAGTCAATACTTCGAATGCAAAAACAAGGCTTTGGCCCATTCAAAGACATACTTCATTCTTTCAAGAGGGGCCGATTGACTGCTTCAAAATTACTACTTTGAATGCAAAAACAAGACCTAGACTCAACACAATCCTTGCAGGCTTGAATAAAATTTATACTTAGAAAGTTTGAAGGTTCATTTGAAGGCTTTGCTTCATATTGGTGTTTTGCCCGTGACCGTGCCAATATACACAAACTATTCAAATTGGATTTGGCCCATGCCATCCAACTTCAAATGCATCACACAATGCGAAATGGCATAACATAAATTTGAATGCAAATACACTAGGGTAATTTGAATTATAAAGACATGCAACCTATCGATGAAATCATCATGCATACATAAAAATCAAATGCAAAAGGTAGTTTGAGCCAAGTAAACTCTAGGGAATTTTTGAATTCATCAAGCAAGAAGTTAAGCCTTGTAGCAACTATGTATGCAAACATCACACATTCTCCATGAATTCCATTGTAATAATTCACATATAAGCCAACACAACTTAACTTTAGATTTATACATGGGAATTCAATGTAGACATGGAATACTTATCTTCTGAACAAGCTAGTCCAAGGAAATTCATTGGTGGCGATCAATTTTCTAGCCAATCATAGGTCATCCACTATGGATACTATCCCCAAGTTATGCTAGAGGCCACCAGGGAAAATGAAATTTGTATATGAATATTATGTCACCTATCCAACACAATTTCTCTCAAGCTTAGCTGAACTATTTACCCCATAAATCTCCACTCAACACTCTAGTCCAACCATGACACTTCGTCAACTACCCCACACAACACAAGGAATACCTTTTCCTTCTTTTCTTAATAGTCCCTTAGGAATATTTTTCCCTATAGTGCTCTTTAATGTGTGCAGAAGGAGACCAATCTTCTATTTTCCTTCAGGATGAACTCAATAGAGTCATACCTTGGCTATTGAGAACACAACGAACAATATTATACAAGGAAAATGGGCACGGATTTCTATCAAGCTAGCCTCTATGCCCTTACACAACCTTCCATCTCTCTTTTTACATTCACAACCTTCTCTTTCTTCGTTACTCTTCTCAGGATTGCAACCTTCTCTTCCTTATCTCTACTTGGTAACTTACAAGTTCCAATCCAAATGCTCCCTTTGTAGCATGGGAATGCATAAGGTGAATAATGAGAATCCCTCTCTAAATGGAATGGTTAATTCAATTTGCATCTTGGTAGAGCATGGGAAAACAGATGGTTCAAATTTCCATGAGGTTCAAATTCCTATGGGGAGAAGTCTCTTACACTCTTATAGACTTGTATTCAACCCTTCTACTATCATAACTAAGGAAGGTGGACTTCCCCGCCAAAAACCACTCGCACACAATGATTAGTGGTTGGAGTCTTCAAAAGGAACATGGTGAAAAAGTGAAGTTTAGGAGACTTAGGAAACTTAGGATTATTCAACATCCCCTTGGATCCATTTTCCTCATCCCCTCTATTGGACGCCTAGCCCCTCTTGTGCTCTTCCATAGCTATCCTTGGACCTTTTATATTAACATGCAAAATATTATTTACATATCTTGAGAATACCATGGAAAGTCTACCTCATGGTATATCGAAAGCATATTAATTGAAAATACATGCCTAGACATTCAGTAGTCAGGATTTAGCCTTGAGCTCCACACTAGTAATTCATACAAGATGCTTACATATTTTACACTATTTTACACTTGGCACATAATTTGGTTCAACAAATTCCAGGGGTCGGAACTAGGGACATTGTAATACTGACACCCTTGGAGGAACAATGCCCTTGATACTCTTTCCTTTTTGAAAATACTTAATGTCTTCATTCTTTAGCTGCACTTGCAATGCTATTCTCTTCATTGTAAATTTTCATTGCTATTGGCTATCTTGGAAAGGAATGTTGAACCATTCCTTTCTTTGCCTTAGAACACCTCCACGATATCAACATTCCAAGATATGCCTATAACATTCATCAAAGGAAAAACATG
Source organism: Picea mariana (assembly GCA_032191745.1). Lineage (NCBI taxonomy): Eukaryota > Viridiplantae > Streptophyta > Pinopsida > Pinales > Pinaceae > Picea > Picea mariana. The sequence continues at coordinate 79,222 of JASDQU010243335.1, read as the reverse complement.
CACATCGCAACTATTTTAAGAAACAATCATCCCATCCATAGGAATTTATTTGTATGAATATGTATTTGTTCCACAAGGCTACCATGGATACAATTTAGTTCACTATCCTCTCAGAGACACTGAAAATATATATTGCCTTCTTGGTCACAACTAGCACATAACATGAATCTATCACAATAGATTCATTCAAGTCACCTCTTCCTTTCCTCACTCACTATTATAGGCTTAGGCATACCCTTCTTTGCTAATAATCCATCGAGAGACCCATATTACCAAGGATTTAATGTGCAGGAAGAGAACAAACTTCTAGAATCTTACTTATAGGGCATTCCACTAGAAACCTTGAATATACCATAGCTTAATCTGATAAAGGCATATCCCGAGTTAAAATGTCGTTGTAGTTGCATCCTCCCTATGATTTCTATCTTACAGCAACCATCATGCATATCCCGAGTTAAAATGTCGTTGTAGTTGCATCCTCCCTATGATTTCCATCTTACAACAACCATCATTTTCCCTTACTAGACATATCCCTCATCTCACCTATATCATAGACATAATTACCATGAGATGCCATCATAAAAAATTCAACAAATTTTTTAAATCTACTTCATACAAAAACCATATTTCACAACTATGATATTTCTCTTATAATGTTTGGTCCTTGCATGCAACGGTCTCCATTTTTCATTACAGGTTTATATTCATTTCCATATCTAAGAAATTCTACCCATAATTCTATCCTCTATGTGCATTCATGCATGTAATATTTCATTGTAACATTCACAATAACACATGAATGATTTTAGAGTTATGACTTACAAATAATTCAATCACTCTCAATTGTCATTGTATTAAATGGAACGAAATATCATTCACTATATACACATTCCTAGCACAAACACACATTTACATAATGCAATCTAATATTTGTGTAAGATTTATTTATGCACAATCACAAGTTTATGAAGTATTCATATTTTAGAATTCATTACTAGTTAGTTAGTTCTTTTTTTTTTTGGTTTTGTGTGGTGCCTCCCTCCCCCTCCCACTACATTATAATTAGGTGTAATTAAAATTATATATGTATTTTCTGATTCTTACCACTCTTGTCATTGCTCAATAGTCCCTCGAGAGGATTGGAAGACTGCTCCTTTTACTAATCAATAGTCCTTCAAGAAATCCTTCCATGAAAATTTATTATATGAATGCATTATCAACACAAGCATGCATCTACACATTGAAATCAAACTTATGCGCCAAGATTCATGGATGCATGATCACAACCTTTTCATTTACATACTCATACACATTCACTTAATGCATCCTTGCGTTCATTCAATAATACATTAATACCAACTCATGTAATCCACCATGACAAGTTGTAGAGTTTAGCTAGTGCCTTAACACATCATCCAACCACCTCCCCAACACTAGTTTAGTCATATGGAAACCTTCCTCTTCAACCCAAACACAACACTAAAAATATACCCTTTCTTTGCTAAACAATCCCTCAAGAATACTAGAAGGCATTTCCTTTCTCTGCTCAATAGTCCCCTAGAAAATCCTTCTTCCTCTTTAGTGTTCTAAGTGTTGGAATGAATGTTTTAGTCCCAAACACCAACACAAGTAGGGAGTTGATGGTATAATTATGTATCACTATGGGGTTTTTCTGTCCAACAACAACATGACCTCACACATGGCATTTATTTCATGTGGTATCCAAATTTGTAACATGAGCGTAAATACTCTTTGACTTTAGTTATTACCTCTTAACTAGCTTAATCATGACATACTATCATATGAATGCATTAAATTATTTAACCAATATTTACTTGTCCAAGGTTTCCTACCTTTACCATACCCCGACCTGAGCATCAATCACATATATTCATATAAACAACAAAAAAAAATCAAAGCATGATTGAAGGAATTCTTACCCAGATTCTATTCAACACTCATGTAATATTGGTGTGACCAATTTATACTTGTATGGTTTCCATCAACATCTCTAATGTCCCTTGATTAGGTGGTGCCTCATGGGAACTCACATGATCCCTTCACCAACCTCCTTGACAAAAATTCTAATCCTTATTATTTACTCATGGGGTTGATTGTCACATGTATAAAACGTCATCAACATCTTCAACTATTCCTGGTTATACTACAAATTAACAACCACATTAGACATCATACCATACTACATATGTAACAACATATCATATTAAGCTAATATCAAATACCCCATTTGCTGAAGCATATCTACATGCACATTCCACCACATATTATCCCTCAATATGTTCACTAGTTCATATACATTCCAACTATTTTTACTCTCTTACGTTTCAACAATATTCTTATGCTTTACTCATTAATACATAACAACTTTCTCAATCTAGAGGAATAGAAACAACATAACAATATATGAGTTTAAGGAATTCTTCCTTCCAATTCATTGACATAACATGTAACTCCATAACATAGCTGTGATAATCTCACCCGAGTAGCAATACTTAGCTCATTGACATAAAACTATACTTGCTAATTCAAAGGAATACAACTATACTCTACAAACATAAGAGAGTTTAGGGTGAGATAAGCTCCTTCATTTCTATATTTACCTTGATGGTTACATGAAGCTACAACCAATTCTTGGCATCTTGTAGCTCTTTTGATTCCTTGGGATATCTCTACATTCTATCCATGTCTCAGAACTGCAACATTGTTTTGAGTAGTTCAATCAAAGGCCAACTTGTCCTTTCCTCATTGTAATAAATGTATTCTTGGCAAAGCCCAACTTTCTTTACTATCACTTTCTCATAGATTTGTAGCTCTCAAGCTATCTTTGCTACCTTCAAGCCTTGTCCAACTTTGGAACTTTTCCTCATTCCTTAAATGGTTATAAGCCAAATTACCCTCTATCCTACTAGAAAGTTCCACAAAATTGAGTACCTCATTCATTTCATGAAAAATCCCTGTTGAATTGAAGTTCATTATTCACATCACATGGTCTCAGAATTCTCTTAAACCTCCTCTATTTTTTAATATCTTTCTCTTCCTTCACAAGTCTGTCTAGAACCAGGCATAACTTGGTAGTTTATCATCCTTTCCCTTTGAGGAAAAGTGAAGTTTATTAGTTCTTCACAATCTTTATGTATAAGTTTCCAGTCCATATCCTACAACTTTTATATGCATACACATATCTTATCCAATAAGATTTTTCACCCATTTCATGCATTTTAGGTACATGCCTTCTTTCTTTTCTTGGTTCTCTCACTTATCTCTTAGTCCAAGCCCAACACTTGGTGTTTATGAAAATATAATATTCCTTTGCCATCTGAAGTCTAGAGACTCTATGACATAATTACCTTATATTCAACATGAAGCACATTTGAAAACACGAGCCTTCTACTTGATAGTTTCTTCCAAGTATCTAAAGATACATTTGGAAAGATATGGATCCAACCCATTCTATTCTCCTCCAAAACAAACTTCCAGTGACTCTAATCTTTCCAATTTTGAGTTCATAACTAGGATTCATAAATCACATAAGTTCATGCACTTTGGTACCTTTTAACCTGAGTGTACAACTCTCTATTTTAGTTTTATTTCCACCCACTTTTGGATTAGAAACACGAGCCTCGTGAGTTCATTTTTTCATAACCTACAACTTTTTCATGTCCTACTCATTCTAAGATAATCCTTGTAAAATTATTCCATTATGTAATAGGTTTACTCATTTCTCATGGGACTTTATGAACTTTATGAGCTCATCATTACCTCTATAATATGTTCAAAGGATTAGTATTGATCCTCAAGGAGGATTTTTTTCAAACAATTTTCTTGAAACTATAAATCCCATTCTTCTCACTCTAATTTCATATTTTTCAATCAATTTTCTTTCCAATAAAGCAACAATTTACAACATGAGCTCTAATACCATATCATAATGTTCCCATCTCCCTCTATCACCATGTTTGAGGAGGAGGGGAATTTTTTTTTCTTTTTCTACTGACTTAAGCCCTCTAGGGGATTTATTAATTTATTCCTTTGGTATCATCCTTGGATACATGGGTCAAACACCACATATATCCCTTTGAAATATTATTGAGCATGATATCCCCATTTTGTGGATAACTAAGTAGATCATGTCTTGAGGCCCTTAGGTTGCATATATGGAGTGCTGAGAGACTACATAACCAACAAAACCCTTTTGCACAGATGGAAAAACCACTCACCACCACATATGGTCACATGTTTGCAGATGGAATCCACCACACCAGCTAATTTCCGGAAGGTAGTGGGCCTTGCTCCATGAGGTACAAGTCATTATTATGGTGAGCATCATTTCAATATTCAAGCCATTTGATTATGTTGTATCTTAGATTTCTCTAAACTTCATGATATATGCTTGGACATTATGCCTTTTTCCATGCTTCACCTTGGTGGTTGACATTGTGTCCTAGTAAGTGGTCTTATTTGGGAATGGGTTTGCTACTAGGAAATCCCTTAATGATCCATCATACCGTTCCCGACCATACTTACCACTTTCCATCATTATTCCCCTCCATTTCCTTATCTCTTGGGATTTTAGGGTGTATTGACCCAAGAAGGGGTTGTCCCTCATTATATGGGAAGAAGGGGATAAAGGCCCAGAGGGGTTGATGTTAGGTAAAATATAAAATCCTTATATAAACCTTCCATATGCTTCACCTAGGGATCACCCAAGAAAACAATAAAACACTTATCTTTGAGTAAAGGGGACCCACAATATAATAAAGAATGCTTAAAAGGTTGGTTGAAGGATAACAAGTCTCATCACGAGCTGACCCATCACGTCCATGAATATCTATTGGTATGACATTAATATCATCTGGTCACCAAACTAGGTAATGACTCTCAGTTGCATGGTTGAGAGAAAGGGGGTCTCATCACGAGCTAGCGTTCTCATTTCCATTAGCTAGTGTTTGTGGGTGACATTACCATCATCTGGTCACCATGCCAGGGAAGTGACCTTCAACCTCTCCTTATGATATATTTAAAACATAAAGAAAAAAAGATAAAAGACAATTGATGGGATTGGAAAAAGTGCATTGCAGACGAAGGTACCACACACCCTCTACAAAGGCACCCATGAATGAGACACTACAACCCCTTATATGTCATGAGCCCTATGCCCATTGAGTCTTGACCCCAACCACTTCATAAAATTTACATGGCTTAGAGAGGGGCCTCTTGGAAATTCTCCTTGACTTAGGGAAATATCTACCCAATAGGAAACCTCGTCAACCCTACCATATTCTAGCTTGAAAAGTCACATAGTGTCTTTGAGCTGTTAATTGTTTGATATAGTGATCTTTGATGCACATTCTTAGATGGCTTATTTATTGATTGGATTGAATTATGATGATTTTATTACTTGAGATCCTTGGAGGGCATGCTCATTTGTCTTTGCAGGACCTAGTTGGTGGAAAATTTTGGGAGAACAAGCCTAGCTTGGGCTTTGATGGGGCTACAAGGCCACAGGTTGGATGCTAGGGGCCCGCATGACGGATGAGAAAGATCATAATTGGAAGGCTTTGATGATGACTTAGATTAAATATCCCAGCCCTCACTTTTAAAATGATTTTCCCAGGAGGGGAAAAACATCCTCTTTTTTAGCATGATGTCATGTGTTGGGGGCTAGGGCATGGTGGTGAGATGATATGCTTTGGCACTTGGATGTTTTGAGGGGTTTGAGGTCTTGACCTTGAAGTAATATATTTGGATTCTTGACACATGGATTTGGAAAGCCTAGACACCTCCTCCTACACCAACAACTTGCTCCTAATGCCAAAACGTCCCTTAAAGGGGTGACATCATTCTAAAATTAGGGTTTTATTTGTGAAAAAGTGAAATTTTAAATTTTTTTTTTAATATTATTTTGTAAAAGGGGAAATATTAGGGTTGTTAACCCCTAATATTGTGTTTTACCCTAAAGTATGTGGACAAACTATGTTAGCTACATTTTGTATAAATAGAGATCATAAGATCTCATTTTGATTATACCTATCCCTTATAGAGAAGGATACTTCACTGAAGTTTTCACAATTCTTGGAACATTTCATCTCTCTTTTGAAATTATTATGGTTTATCTTTGCTATTGATAGTGAAAAGTGATGCACTATGCTTGGAGACTCTTTCTTATGCATGCAAATGGACTTAACTTGGAAGATTAGGGTTTGATCTAGCTTTTTTGTGGAATTGGTAAGGGAAAATCTGCATTTATTGTCTTTTGTCTTGTTTTTTCCCCATAATTATTGTTGGTTAGAACCCTTGGATGAGTATAAGGGCATACACCCTCCCCAAGGTTTGTTCTCTTGTTTAATAAAGGTCATTTTTTTACAAGTTGTCTTGGAGAACTACAAGAGCGTACACCCTCCAAGGTCACCTTGGTTTGTTTTGCAAACTCTAGGAAGTAAAAAGGCTTACACCCCTAGGGATTTGTGGATCAAATATTTCAATCCAAGTTTTTCTTCTCAAGGCCAAATATATTTTTCAAGGTTGTGCCAAGAGAAGTACAAGGGCGTACACCCTCTTGGAATCTCCTAGATTGAGTTAGCTACACTTGGGAACTACAAGGGTGTACATCCCCAATTGCTTAGCCAATCCATCTATTTCATTGACCCCACAAACCCAATAGTAAGGCACTAATCATATTTTAATTTTCATTGGAGATACAAAACATTTTCCTTGACAAACGTGAAATTTCAACCTTTACAAGCTTTCTCTTTTGGATAGCGATCTTGATACCTTAAGGATTTTTCTTCCCTTAGGGCATCCCTTCTATTCCAAAATTTCTCATTGATGCAATAACTTGTTTTATACAGCCATTAGTCTGCAGAAAATCACTAACCCTAGGTGCTAATATCTCACTAACTAGCCCCTAACTTTTCTCCATTTTTTAGCCACTAATTCCACTAACTAGGGTGCACTGTTTAGGCTAGTTTTGGGGATTTTTCTATGGTTGATTTATCTGATGCGTGTCATCGAATGCTACATCCATAAGGATGATAATTTACTGTAGAAAATCATTTTATAACAACTTGCTTTATTCAGTCTTAAAGTGCTATGCTCAAGTCATAATTGATTACTAAATTCGTTGATAATATTGCCAATTGATCTCGTGCTTTGTATGTTTGTTTGGATAATTTACTTGCTGATATAAACTGTCATCCACTGCTGCAAATTAGGGACAACAAGCTTAAATTTCTGATACATACTAACACATAGCATTGAAAGGTGTCTTTTCTTGTGTTTCGGGAAGGCACATTGCACCAACTACCATCTCTTCACTTGGTATCCATTTACTTCTCTTCACTTACCATTTCCAACCAATCATTTCTTCCATCACTTGACCTTCTGAGGGAATTATCCTTAAACTTCCCTTCATCCTTCTCATTCCCCCTAGGGTTTTCAAGATTGCCTCTAGGGAGTGACCTTATTCACCCCCCAAGTACGGGAGCTACATCGAGGTGACATTGGGTGTAGGATTCCCAAGTTGTAGCACTTGCTTTTGTGGTTGGGTCAGGATTTTCCCAACCTAAACCTTGTGCTATAACATTTTGGCACCATTTCCGGGGAGGATTTTGAATCCTCTTTGTGCCCTAAACAACACTTTTGGAAAGTCTCTTTCCAAAATCCTTCATCCCAAGCTTGCCTAATGAATCCACTCCAAGAACCTACCCTTTTCCTTTGACAAACCTTCTTTAAAATTTTTATGGTGGCTCCACCTTTCCAGAACCCTCCTTTACCTTACTCACCTTTCCCCTGCTCTCCCATTTCATCCTTTGATAAGCCTTTCTCTCCCCTAGAAACTCCTTTGATGTGTTCTTCTAGTCAATGGGACTATGGAACCTTATAATCAACCAAGACCTTGCCATTCCTCATCGATGGAAATTTTGCAGATGGAAAGGGAAAAATATGCTAATAAATCTGTTGAAGAGATGATGAACCAAGTAAAAGAGTTATTGCATGAATCTTCCAAATACCAAGCCCTCATAGATGAAGAGGTGATTGAAGAACGTGCTTATGAAGAAAACTTCCAAGAAGACCATGATGAAGCTTATCATGTTGAATATCAAGAGGATAACACTATGAGTTATGACCCTTTCAAGGATCTTGATGACAACCTATTCCATGATCCTGGAAGTGAAGAGGCCTTAGATGCAGTCAATAAATGTATTGACACTTTCATACAGATTGGAAAACGTGGATGGGACATGAGCCTTTTCACCTTTGACAAAGATCCCACTTATGACGTTGCGGGCATACCTCAAACAAATGATTGGTCTCCATACATATATGACTCGGGTGTTTTGGATGGTGATGGTGACATGATCACATATTTGTTCCATCCTTTCAAGGACGACTTGACGTAGTGTTTTTAGGATGATTTGAAACCACCATACTCAGATTTTGATAGACACCAGGTCGTGGCCTGCCCAAAGCAATCCAAGGTCCATAATACCAAACAAAAGTAATTTCATGTTGATACTTTGGGCAGGGATTTGCAGATAAGGAATATATTTTTCCTGAGTCCGACGAAGGATTTTCCCTCTAAGGCTGTGCCTTACCCCGTTTCCTCTTGTTTGGGAAATCATAGAGTTTTATTTGTATCTCTTGTCCTTTCCCAACCTTCAGGGAGAATTGATCTTCTAAGTGAGGATGAAGATGATCCATCATCTAGTCCACTCCAAAGATGGATAGATCGGGCTTGTGGCTATGCTTGCAAGTGAGAGTTCCAGGACGATCGAGATTGTGGTTTCTCTTTTTGGCAAGATTTCCTCCCTCTCACCCATCTCCATGAGTTTTATTTCATGATTGATTATATGTCTTTTTATGCTCATGATTACTATGTGCTAGACTAATCTTTTTTGTTTCACATGATTAATCACATGTGGAAATGTCTTCATTCGACGATTAGGTGGTTGCACTGGTTGTATGATTTCACCTGACACCTTCGGGGATTAATCTTTAGGGTCCCAGGACCCCAGGTAAGTAGGTAAGTCATCTTTATTCCCTGCATTTTCATTTTTATTTCTCATTTAGTTTAGATGCATTTCATTTTCATTTTTCTCTACTTGAACTATTGATTTCATGCTTAGTTTAGAAATTTATTGAAAAAATGTCAAAATTTTCTTCTTCTAGTTTAGTGGGTTTTGATTATGATCATATGAGGACAAAGATGAGTAGGGCATCCTGCACTTGATAGTTTGATGTTTCCTTGTAGGCACAAGTCTACCAGGAGATGTTGTGGTTCTCATGCACTCTACGCCGAGCACATGTCCCCAAGTAGGAGCGAAATTTTATCCCCATTTTGTGGATAACTAAGGAGATCATGTATTGAGGCCCTCAGGTTGCAGATATTAAGTGTTGAGAGACTACATGACCAGCAATACCATTTTGCATAGATGGAAAACCCACTCGCCACCACAAATGGTCACAGGTTTGCAAATGGCATCCACCACACTAGCTGGCTTCCAGAAGGCAGTGGGCCTTGTTCCATGAGGTACAAGTCAATATTATGGTGAGAATCGTTTAAATATTCAAGACATTTTATTATGTTATATCTTATATTTATCTAGAATTCATGATATATGCTTGGACATTATGCCTTTTTCCCTGCTTCACCTTGGTGGTTAACATTGTTCCCTAGTAAGTGGTTCTCTTTGGGAATGGGTTTGCTACTAGGAACTCCCTTAATTATCCATTGTAACGTTCCCGACCATACTTACCACTTCTATCATTATTCCCCTCCATTTCCTCATCTCTTGGGATTTTAGGGTGTATTGACCCAAGAAGGGGTTGTCCCCCATTCTATGAGAAGAAGGGGCTAAATGCCTAGAGGGGTTGGTGTTGGGTAAAAGATAAAAGCCTTGTATAAAACTTCTAGATGCTTCACCCATGGATCACCTAAGAAAGCAATACAATTCTTATGTTTGAGTAAAGGGGACCCAAAATATAATAAATAATGATTAAAAGGTTGGTTGAAGGATAGGAGGTCTCATCACGAGTTGACCTATCATGTCCATGAATATCTAGTGGTACGAAATTATCATCATTTGGTCACCAAACCAGGGTAATGACTCTCAGTTGCATGGTTGAGAGAAAGGGGGTCTCATCATGATCTATCCTTCTCATTTCCATTAGGTGTTTGTGGGTGACATTGCCATCATATGGTCACCACACTAGGGTAGTGACCTTCACCCTATCCTTATGATATATTGAAAACATAAAGAAAGAAAGATAAAAATAAATTGACGGGCTTGGAAAAAGTGCATTGCGGATGAAGGTACCGCACACCCTCTACAAAGGCACCCATGAATGAGACACTACAACCCCTTATATGTCATGATCCCTATGCCCATTGAGTCTTGACCCCAACCACTTCATCCACTTTACATGGCTTAGAGAGGGATGTCTTGGAAACTCTCCTTGACCTAGGGCAAGATCTATCCAATAGGAGACCTCATCAACCCTCCCATATTCAAGCTTGACAAGTCGCATAGTGTCTTTGAGCTGTTAATTGTTTGATATAGTGATATTTGATGCACATGCTTAAATGACTTATTTGTTGATTGGATCCACTTATCATGATGTTATGACTTGAGATACTTGGAGGGCATGCTCATTTGTCTTTGCAGGAACTAGTTGGTGGATAATTTTGGGAGAACAAGCATAGCTTGGGCTTCCATGGGGATACAAGCCCACAGGTTGGATTCCAGGGGCCCACATGCCGGATGAGAAATATTAGACTTGGAAGGCCTTGATGATGAATTGGACAACATAGTCCAACCTTCACTTGCCAAATGATTTTCCTAGGAGGGGAAACATGTCCTCTTTTTGAGCATGACATCATGTGTTGGGGGCTAGGGCATGGTGGTGAGATGATATGCTTTGGCACTTGGACGTTTTGATGGGTTTGAGGTCTTGAACTTGAAGGAAGATATTTGGATTCTTGAGACGTGTCTTTGGCAAGCCTAGAAACCCTCCTACACCAACGACTTGGTTCTAATGCCAAAACATCCCCTAAAGGGGTGATGCCATTCTAAAATTAGGGTTTTATTTGTGCAAAAGTGAAATTTTAAAGGAAATTTTTAATATTATTTTGTAAAAGGGGAAAGATTAGGGTTTTTAACCCCTAATCTTGTGTTTTACCCTAAAGTATGTGGACAAACTATGTTAGCTACATTTTGTATGAATAGAGATCATAAGATCTCATTTTGATCATAGATCTCCCTTGTGGGGAAGGATACTTAGTTGAGATTTTCGCTATTCTTGGAGAAATTCATCACTCTTTTGCAATTTTTATGGTTTATCTTTTCTATTGATGGTGAAAAGTGACGTGTTATGCTTGGATACTCTTTCTTATGCATGTGGATAGCCTTAACTTGGAATATTAGGGTTTGATCTAGCTTTTTTGTAGAATTAGTAAGGGAAAACCTGCATTTATTGTCTTTTGTCTTTCTTTTATCCATAATTATTGTTGGTTAGAACCCTTGGAGGTGTATAAGGGCATACACCCTCCCTAAGGTTTGTTCTCTTGTTTAAGAAATGTCATTTTTTTACAAGTTGTCTTGGAGAAATACAAGAGCATACACCCTCCAAGGTTACCTTGGTTTGTTTTTAAAACTCTAGGAAGTAAAAGGTATTACACCCCTAGGGATTTGTGGATCAAACATTTCAATCCAAGGTTTTCTTCTCAAGGTCAAATATATTTTTCAAGGTTGTGCCAAGAGAAGTACAAGGGCGTACACCCTCTTGGAATCTCCTAGATTGACTTAGGTACACTTGGGATCTACAAGGGTGTACACACCCAAGTACTTAGCCAAGACATCTATTTCATTGACCCCATAAACCCAATAGTAAGGCACGAATCATATTTTAATTTGCATTGGAGATACAAAACATTTTCCTCGACAAACGTGAAATTTCAACCTTTACAAATTTTCTCTTTTGGATAACGATCTTGATACCTTGGGGTTTTTCTTCCCTTAGGGCATCCCTTTTCTTCCATAATTTCTCATTGCTATACTAACTTGTTTTCTACAGCCATTAGGCTGCCAAAAATCACTAACCCTAGGTGCTAATATCTCACTAACTATCCCCTAATTTTCCTCCATTTTTCAACCACTAATTCCACTAACGAGGGTTCACTGTTTAGGCTAGTTTTGGGGATTTTTCTATGGTTGATTTAGCTGCTGCATGTAATCAAATTCTACATCCATAACTCTGATAATTTACTGCAGAAAAATATTTTATAACATCTTGCTTTATTCAGTATTAAATTTCTATGCTCAAGTCATAATTGATTACTAAATTCATTGATGATATTGCAAATTGATCTCGCGCTTTGTATGCTAGTTTGGATACTTTATTTGCTGATATAAACTGTCATCCGCTGCTGCAAATGAGGGACATCAAGATTAACTTGCTGATCCATACTAACACATAGCATTGCAAGGTGTCTTTTCTTGTGTTTTAGGCAGGTATAGTTGCACCGACACCTATCTCTTCACTTGGTATCCATTTACCTCTCTTCACTTACCATTTCCAACAAATCATTTCTTCCATCACTTGACCTTCTGGGGGAATTCTCCTTAAACTTCCCTTCATCCTTCTCATTCCCCCTAGGGTTTCCGGGATTGCCTCCTAGGAGTGACCTTAGTCACCCCCAAGTGCGGGACCGACATCGAGGTCACATTGGGTGTAGGATTCCCAAGTTGTAGCACTTGCGTTTTTGGTTGGGTTGGGATTTTCCCAACCTACAAATTGTGCTATAATAGAGCCCAAATCAAGGGTACAACTATTGTGCCATTGACCCTCTTTGAAAATACACTCCAGGATCCTTTGAAATATCTACCTCGATGTGAACTCAAGTCACCGGGTCCTTTTCAAACTTCCACATGAATTCCATTAGGCCTCTTTCGAACATCAGGGCATTGGGCCTAATCCAAAGATCCCATTGACTCATCCTTCGAAGGAAACACATACACAACCTCACATAGGTCCATACTTGAAAATCAATTGATCAGGCTAATTTAAAATATTATCCATTGATCGCTTTAATTGTTTTATTGAAGCAAAGAATTTAAGCCATCAAGCCTTTTCCAATGAACCCATCAACAAATTTCAAAATAAATAGCTGATGGGGCATAGAGCCTCTTTGAAAGAAGTCATTTACCACTTTCAAAGGAACCACCTTATAGGCCATTGAGCCTCTTCAAAATAAGCTATTGGGAAGTTTCAAAAGATGCACCATATAGACCATTAGGCACGAGTCTTTCAAAGATGTCACTTCAAAAGAAAAAAAACTAGGAAATAAAGCAACTTTGAAATATCCCTTTGGGCATCTTTTGAATATGTGTATGATTGAAAGAAATACCCCATCGAGACACTTTGAAGGATATTCTTTTAAATATGCTCGATAGACCATAGGGTGATTTTGAAAGATCTTCTTTTGAATTTGCCTAACAGATCATCGAGCCATTTTGAAATATCTTCTTTCAAATTCTCCTAATAAACCATCAAGCCATTTCAAAATATTAGCACTAACCACTTTCAAGATATTTGCTTGATAGGTCATTGGGCCCTTTGAAAATATGGCCATCGACCACTTTTGAAATATTCGCTTGATAGGCCATCGTGCCTTTTTGATATTCTTTCAAACTTCAAAAAACCTATAAAGTAAAAACAAAAAGTGAAGGCCAAAGGCCTCATTCAAATATAACACTTTGATTTCCAACAAAATGGTATTTTTTCCCCATTTGAAGAATACTTCAAATCAAATAGAGTCCAATTAACCTAACTTGAAGGAACCCTTCAAAGTAAACAACCAAATTCTGTAACGACCACCATTTGAAGTCAATACTTTAAACATAATAAACAAGGTTTCAGAACAATGAAAGGAATACTTCAATATTTTAATAGAGGTCAACCAACCACTTTGAAGTTACTATTTTGAATGAACAAAGGTGGCCTAGAGTCAATTCCAGTTCTGTATGTTTCAAATAACATTGAAACTTATAGGGTTTAAAGGCTCATTCAAAAAGCTCCACTTCATCTTGTATTTTGGCCTATGACCACACCAATATACACAAACAATTTGAACTGAATTTAACCCATGTCATCCAACTTTGAATGCATCACACAATGCTAAGGGACCTAAAATAAATTCGAACCCAAACACATAAGGGAAATTCAAATTATGAAGGCATGCATCCTATCAATGCAACCATCATTCATACATAAAACTAAAATGTAGAAGGAAATTAAGCCTTGTATCAACTATGCATGTAGACATCATTCGTTCTCCATAAATTCCATTCTAAATTCACACACAAGAAAAACACAGGTTAATTATAGAATTGTACACAAGAATTCAATGCAAATATGGAAAAATTATTTTTTGAAAAAGATGTTCCAAGGAAAATGGTTACCGATGCGCAATTTTCTGTCTAATTGTAGGTCATCCATTGTGGATACCATCCCCAAGCCAAGATATGAGACCCCAAGGGAAAAGGAAAATAGTCTAAGGCACTTAAGTCACTCACCTAACCTAGTTGATCTCAAGATCAATGAAACTATTTACCCCACAACTCTGCAAGAAACACTCCAACCAACCTAACCATGTCATTCCCTTCATTGCCCCACACAAAAGAAGGAATATATTTCCATTACTTAATCAACAGTCCCTAAGGAAACTTCTTCCCTGCAATTCTCTTCAATGTGTGTAGAAGGAGTCCAACCTGCTATCTACCTTCAGGATCAACTCAACATAGTCATATATTGGTTCTTGAGCACATAGTAAGCAACCATATACAATGAAAATATGAATGGATTCCTATCAACCTAGCCTCTATGCTACTCTACAACCTTCCATGTCTCTTCTCAAGATAAACAACTTTTCTTCCTCAGCTTATTCTTCCTAGTTTCATAGCCTTCTCTCCCTCAACTCTCCTTGGTCATGCATGTTTTCCAATCTAAATGCTCCCTCTGTAGCATGGGAGTGCATAGAGTGAATAATGAGAATCCCCTCCTAGAATGGAATGGGTAATTCAAATTACATCAAAAAAGTGCACAATAAAAGAAATGGTTCAAATATATATGTGGTTTGAATCCCTATGGGTATTGATTCTCATTCACTCCTCTAGACATGTACTCAACTCCCATGCTCTCATAACTAAGGAAGGTGAACTTCCCCACAATAAATCACCTGCATTTGGATGATTAGTGGTTGGGGTCCTTAATAAGGTACACGATGAAAAAATGAAGGTTAGGAAACTTAGGAAACTTAGAATTATTCAACATTCCCTTGGACCCCCTTTCCTCTTCCCCTCTAATGGACTCATAGCCTCTCTTGTGCTCTTCTACAACCAACCTTGAACCTTCTATATTAATTTTCAAAATGATATTTACATCCCTTGATAATACCATAGAAATTCTACCTCATGGTAAATACATGCTTAAACATTTAGTAGTTTGGATTTGGCCTTGGACCTTGCACTATGAACTCATATAATATATTCTAGGGGTTGAAATTGTAGACATTACAATACCCATCCCCTAGAATATATTATATGAGTTCATAGTCCTCAACATTCTTTCCTTTCCAACAATACTCTATGTCTTCATTCTTTGAATGCACTTGCAATGTTATCCTCTTCATTGCTACTTTGCATAGTTGTCGACTATCTTGGATAAGAATGTTCAAGCATCCCTTTCACTACTTTGGAACACCTCCAAGGTCTTAGCATTTCATGCATATGCCTATAACATTCATCAAATGAAAAACATGCATGTCACAACCATTTTAAGCAACAACCATCCCCTCCATAAGAATTTCAAATTCATAACTAAATCACACACATATATTCTTAGCACAAGATGAAGTATGCAATTCAACTCAATACTTATTTGCATGAATATATCTGTATTCCACAAGGCTACCATGGAAAGACTTAGTTCACTACCTTCTTTGACTTACCCAAAATACATATTTCCTTTTTGATCCTAACTAGCACATAACATGAATCTCTTATAATGGACTCATTCAAGTCACCTATTGTTGGACTCACACTTCCAAGCTATGGAATCCCATTCTTTGCTAAAAAATCCATAGGGGGATTGATCTTGCCAAGGTTTTCACATGCAAGAAGAGTGTATACTTCTAGAGTCTTACTACTAAGGCATCCCATTGGAAACCTGTAATATACCAAATGTTAAGTGACCAACTTAACGAGAACTCTCCAAAGTTCTTGTTTTTTTAGAGGTTGATATTTTACCCCTGAATAAAAAAGTGGTGCTACTGGTAGCACCCCCCTTTTTTACCCCTGGTAGAATCGATACCATCGCGGACAAAAACCTTAAAATTGACCCTTAAATCAAAAAGTGATGTTACCTAGTAGCATCGGTTTTTTTTTGGTGGTTAAAATTACTACCTAATTGAAATTGTGGTCTATACGACTTCTACCATCACAGATAAAAGCCTAAAAAAAAACTCCTAAATCATAACTTCAAAAATTATTTATTAAATTAATTTTATTTTTTATAAAAGATAAATAAATAGGAAAAAAAAAACTTAGAAAACATGTTATTTCTAAAAAAAAACGAAAAAATAAAGTATTTTTTATAAAAAAAATCATAATCTATTTT
>JASDQU010243335.1:39160-62176 GCA_032191745.1 Picea mariana | reverse complement strand
TTTGTAAAAAAAATAATTAAAAAAAGAAGAAGAAAAACTCACCAAAAACACCCAAAATACAAAAAAACACAAAAAAAATACATAAATACAAATTAAAAATAAAATAAAATTAAAAACTACACTAAAACTAAAAATACAAAAAAATAACAAAAATAATTATTTAAAAAATAAAAATTTAAATCAAACCATATAACAAATTAAAAAAGATTTAAATAATTAAAACAAACTAAAAATTAACCATAACACACACATAACATATTAATTTAAAAAATACAAAAATAAATAAATAATACATTCGAGGAGGGGCAATGTCGGGCATCGCCCCCCTCCCCATACTCTATGAATTAATATAATTCATGGAGTATGGAGATGGCATCGCCCCCTACCCATACTCCATGAATTAATATAATTAATGGAGTATAACATCCCACCCTCCCCAAATCTAATATATATATATTTATGTTTTATGATTATATTTTAGTTTGTTTTAATTATTTAAATATTTTTTAATTTGTTATATGGGTTGATTTAAATTTTTATTTTTAAATAATGGTTTTTGTTATTCTTTTGTATTTTTTAATTTTAGTTTACTTTTTAAATTAAATTATTTTTTTTTTGTTTTTTATTTTAAGTGTGTTTGGTGATTTTTTTTTTAATTTTTTTTTTAACAAAATTGTTTTAAATTTTGTTTTTTTAGCGTTTAAAAAAAAATCATTTTTTTTAATGTTTATTGTTTTTTTAACATTTTCTTAAAATTAAAAAAAAAAATTGGATTATGAATTTTTTTTTAATAAAAGATGCATTATTTTTCGTTTTTTAAAAGAACTTGTTTGTGGAGATTTTTTTTTTTCCTTCTTTTGTCCTATTTATTTACCTTTTATCAAAAAAATAAAATGAATTTAATAAATAATTTTCAAAATAATGGTTTAGGTGTCTTTTTTTAGGCTTTTATTTGTGATGGTAGAAGTCATCTAGGCTACGATTTCAATAAGGTCATAATTTTAACTACAAAAAAAAATTGATGCTACTATGTAACATCGCTTTTCAATTGAAGGGTTAATTTAAAGGTTTCTATCTACAATGGTATCAATTCGCAAGGTTGTGATTTCGAACAAGTTGAAATTTTAACCACTTGCAAAAAAAAGGGGCTACCGATAGCACCACTTTTTGATTTGGGGGTTGATTTTGGTGTTTTTGACCAAAAAATACAGATTTTTTGGGCCAAAGTTCTCATTTTGAGGTCAGGGTTCTAGTTAAGTTGGTAATTATGTTAGTTAATGAAGCCATATCACATGGTTCTAATGTCATCATAGTAGTATCCTTTGTGTGCCTTCCTGTTTACAACAACAATCATATATCCTTACTATATAGATTCATCATCTCACCTATATCATACACATACACTTACCATGAGATTCCATCATTAAAAATTCAATAAGTAATTTAAACTTGTTTCATACATAAATCAGATTTCACAACTATGAGATCCGACTCATAATATTTGACTCTTGCATGCAATAATCTCTATTTTTCATAATGGGGTTACATTCATTTCCATATCCGAAAAATTCTACCTGCAATTCTGTCCTCCTTGATAGATATTTATTTAACCAAACAACCTTGAGTATTCACACATATACTCTTTCATTGCAACACTGACAACAACACATGAATGATCTTAGAATGATGGCATACCAATAATTCAATCAATTTTAGTTGTCATCACATTAAATACAATGAAGTATCATTCACTATATGCAATATTAGGAAAAACAAGCATTCATATAATGCAATCAAATATTTGTGAAAGATTCATGTATGCACAATCACAACTCTACACAGTATTTACATTTCATAATTCATTATTAGTTAGGTTTTTTTTTTTAATCTTGCAAGGTCACTCCCTATCCCTCCTGCTATATTATAATATGAGTTGTAATTAAAATTCTGTATGTATTTTTTGATTCATATGACACCTTCATTGCTCAACATTCCCTTAGGAGTACTAGAAGGTCTCTCCTTTCTCTGCTCAATAGTCCCTTATGAAATCCTTCCATGACATTTGATGAAGGAGCATTGCTCCACCTCATCAATGCCAACAAAGTAGCGCATCAACGCACAAGGAGGAATAGGTTCCAAGGAAAGAGAGGCGCCAACCCTCTCATTTTGAACCCAATCTAAAATTTTTAATGCAATTAAATGTAATTTAAGTTTGTCAGGCTTAAGGAAAACCAAGCCTATTTATTTGTACATGCCGAATTATTGTAATAGATAGGGCTGCCTTTAATGGTTGACAATAGGAGGGATCTAGATTTGATTCGGACTAGATACCCATTGAATGTGATTGAATGCAGATTCAATGCGATTAGGTAGCTGGAGCGAAGGCTCGAGGAGCCCTTCTTTTGTAAAAGATATTTGGTTTTCAAAATTCATTAGTGTTATGAGTTGATGATCGAGAGAGAGAGATCAAGAGAGGAGAGGAAGTGTTGAATACTCTGTAGCAGTCCAACCTTTGTAAATCTTGTACAAAAACATTCAGATATAATACAAAAGTAGTTTTTCCTGCATATGAGGTGTTTGTGTCTTTATGTGTGATAAATGGTTATTTTTTGAATGTTCTCTGTATTTATTTATGTATGTTGTATATGTATGTAAGTAGGTTACATTTGTAGGTTTAGATAAATTTCCCTATCTGTAGATTTCTTAGTAGTTCTAGGCTCTTAGGCTAGTGCAAGGAGTGCACACCAGAGTATTGAAACTCTGTGAAGCCAGTGCTAGGAGTGAACTTGAACTATGTGTGAGTTCAGAGAGAAGATCATGTTGGGTGGGAACATTAGAACCATTTTGAAGCTCAGAAGTAGTAGTACCAGTGAAGGCCTATCAGAGTTACTGAACACTTTGATAGCTAGTTGGAGGAGAAGGAAGACTAGAGTTACTGAACACTCTGGAGAAAAGTTTTGCAAGAAGTGCAAGGAGTGCACCAGTGAGCCTGAAGAGTTCAAAACTCAGGAGAACACCTATGTAAGGAGTGCATTGGGCCAACACTTAGATAGGTGTTGAGAAAGTCTTAGAGGAGACAAGCACAGGGAGTGCGCATGAAGAATTTTGGAAAAAGTCTTAAGTCTGAGTATTTTAGAAACTCAGAGTGCAAAGAGTGAATAAAGTCAGCACACTGCCAAAGCGTTGGTCAAGCTCAGGAGGATGAGAGAATAGTTCCAAGAAGGAAAAATAATTCCTTTGAAGGAACAAAGGGCCAAGACCTTTAGAGATTTGAGCAAGCCAAAGCTAAGGAGAGATAGCAAAGAGGTGCACAGAGTCCCTACTTGAAGGGAAGAAAGCCAAAAACAGTCCAAGTCTCAGACTATAGGAGAAGCACAAAACATGCGCAAGTGAACTTGTTTTAAGTTCAAAGCTCAGGAGGTACAATTTCGTTTGAGGTCGAACAGTTAGAGTCCAGCCAAGGGATCAAAGGCCGAAACCTTTGCAGTCATTAAGAAAATCCTTCATTGGAAGCCGAAGCACGCAGAGGGAGAAGCTACAGGATCCGTCAATCTTGGTGGGGGGAGCAGATATGGACCATTAGATCATATTCCACCAAGGAGGAGGAGCTTACATGAAGGGGAAAATATCCCAGTCGTAGGATCTAAGTGCAGGTGATAGAAACCGTACAAATCAGGTAAGTTGCTTGGGGTTTAACCCCCTATCTGATTTTGAACTTTGCAAGTTTGGAGGATTTTCTTGTTTAAATAGGCAAACAGTTGAGATCTGTTCGGGAGAATCAAGGATCTTTTATCACCCTTGGATCTGGATAGTGTGAGGTTTAACCCTGTAAGTCCTTGAGACTTCGCACGTCCGAAGAAGTTGTGAATCAAGGTTAAAGATGGATTTATCAAGGAGCGAGAATAAACGACTGAGATCCATTCGGGATTTTGCAGGAGAGAGGACAACCATTAGATCTGAAGGATTTGTGCAAGGTTTAATCGATGAAGTCCTTCAGACTACACGTATTCAGAGGATTCAGTGATTGGAGAAGTCGGAAACCCCCCCCGAAGGTCAGAGTGAATCCTGGCTGTTGATCTTGAAAACACGTGGCAACAGAGAAAAAAATCCAGAGGTATAACACTTTGGAAGAATTATGTGGAGTTGAGTCAAGAACTCCCGAAGAGTCGGGAGCTGGAGTGAATCTCGACCGTCTGTTGGAAAGGAAACGTGGAGTGTGGATCTGAGCTTCATTATTTCAGGGTTTGAAAGACTTAAGTTTCATTGGGGCGAGAATACCCCGAGGTCCGAAGGCCAAAGCTCATCCGAGCCATCCAAAGCAGTGGAAACATGGAAAATGATTAGACCCTCTATTAGTTCAGAGGTTCGGGAGAACAACAGATTGGAGCAACGAGAACTACCAAAGCCCGTAGTCCCGAAGTTATCTGGGCCGTCCATTGGGAAATAAAGGCGGCGACAGATTAGGAGGTCTGGAGGATAAATACTTCAGAAGAGTAGAAGGAAGAAAATTTCAATCTCTTCGGAGTCCCGAAGTCCAAAGCAGATCCGGCTCATTGATCACAGGAGGACACGCGACAACAGATCCAGAGGTCCGACACTCCAGAAGAAACATAGTGCAGAGCTGTTTGAAGACTTGCGGAGGCCCAAAGCCCTAAAGTTAATCCCAACCGTCCGTTGGAGAGGATGCGTGGCGCAAGATCCCGCAGTCCAGGGACTTGACACTTCGACAACTTTTCTTTGTTGTGTATACAAGGAAAAAAATCTCCGAAGTTCCGAAAGGCATCCTAGCCATTGATCTAAGAGGGGACATGTGGAGGAATGATAAGTCATTCAACATTTCGGCGTCGGGAGATATAAAGTGTTGTGTTGTTTGACAACCAAAGGAAATTGCTGAAGCTTGAAGGGAATTGATTTGGACCGTCCATTTGATCGAAGCTTATGGACCGTCGATCTGAGACTCGACAAAAGCATTTTTCGGCAATTCGAGGAAGTTGTGGAAAAAGGGTGTTGTGAAGAAACCACTGAAGCCCAAAAATATATAATTATAATTTGGGCCATTGATATCAGAGCTCATTATGGACCATTGATCTAGTCGCTCAGTGTTCGACACTTTGCAGAATTTTTCATGGGAGATAAGAAGGATAGAAAAGTCCCGAAGTCTCGAAACTTTCAGATTTGAAGCTTTGGCCCACGGATTTAGCCCTCGGTCTCTAGGGAGGATTTGTAAGTGCTCGAGGACTCCTGAAAGGGAAATTTACATTCGAGAAGAGGTTTTTTTAGGACCTGTGCATTAATATTTGGGCTCGGAGGGAGCCTGTGAGCTAATTTCAGCTCCCGACTAGAATGATCCTAGACCGGGAGGTCGCGTAGACGCTGCGAGAGGGTGGGGTCTACATCAAGTGGTATCAGAGCTTGATTTTGTCTGCAGGTAGCAAGCGAGTGAGGAAAGTTTTGGTCTGATACCATCAAGTGGTATTAGAGCCTGATTTATGTTTGTAGACAACAGACAAAGGAGGAGAAAGCATGGTGTGATGCTCTGTGAAGGTTTGTTTCAAGGTGTGCAACAAACAACAGAAAGCCAGGTGGGATGAGCCAGGATAACCAGTCACATTCTTGAAAGTAGAGTTGAAATATGGATGTTGAAGGCCATAAGTAGAAATCTCAAGGAGGTAGCCAACAAATGAGGAAAAAGCATAATAAAAAAGAGCTTGAGGAGATGAGAACAGAGCTCAACAGGTTAATGCTGAAGATGCAACAGGAAGCACAAGGAAGCTGGAGGCATGAATGACCCTTGAGGAGAAAAATAAAGTGGCCTATCCAACAACTGATTTCCAGAGGGAAAAATCAAAATTTGAGGAGGTGGTTGAGGCACGATGAAACCCTCAGTGCCACAGGGGAGGAGATGGTTTACAGTTGTGAACCAGAGGTTGGAGAAAGCCTCAGTGATGAAGAGGAGAGACCAACTTAATATCTCATAAACTGCGAGGTGGGGAGAGGTGATAATGAAAATTGCTAGGAGGGAAATGAGATGAAATCAATTGAAGATATCATAGACTGTCAGGAGGGAAGAGATGAAGGTTCAGATTTCCAGGAGGGAAATAGAGAGAGATGAAGCAGAGATCTCATATACTTCCTTGAGGGAAGAAGTGAACTTTCATATTTCCAGGAGGGAAATGATATGGGATCAATAAAAGATATCATAGACTACTAGGAGGGCTGGTCGAAAAAATCCAATTTCCAGGTGGACAAGGAGAATGAGCTGAGACTGTTTGAGAGTCTCATGAACTCAGAGGAGAGGAGTTAAGATCAATAAGAAGTGCTGACAGAGGAGGATGATCAGAGGTACATTTTGATCATTGGAGGAATCAACATATTCTTACCAAGCAACTCAGTAGAGGCTAGTGCACATGATGAAAGTGTAGCAGAGGAGAGACAACTAGCCAATATTGTCATAGAGGAGCAAGAGAAGAMATTGACATCTTCCCAGAAGATGAAAGGAGAAGAGGAGCATTCAATAAAATTGCTCAATTTTTTTAGCCAGGAGATGAATAGGAGATGACTATAGAAATTGAGCCTGCAACTGAGGAGAGAGAAACATACAACATGGAATTTGCTGATCTGTATGAGGAGTTGGAGTCCCTGACARAAAGAAAACTATCAGAGGAGATAGTGGAGTGGCAAGCTAATGCCACAAGAGATGAAGTCAACATGGGAGATCAATATGATTTTCCCATTGATCTATGTGAATAATTGGAAGCCTTAGAGGGAAGGGTAATGGTGCAGAGTCAACACATCTAATAAGTTAAGTTGGAATTGGATGATGAAGAGGAGTTGCAGCAGAGTAGACTGCAAAGGATGAGTCAGCCAATGGACCAGATGGACATATTGATAGAAGAAATAAGGAGGTTGATGCTGGAAGAAACAAAGGAGAAAGTCAACAACAAGAGGAAGATAATTAGAGGATAACCTGCAGAAGTAGCAAGGAAACAAAAATAGAAGCATACATAAAGAGGAGAAGATGGACAAATCCAAATTCAGATTTGGGATCCTAGAGGATCTCAACCTCAGTAGCAGGGGAGCCATGAGAAGGAGCTCATGATTTTTTCAATGTAGGAGTATGATGCAGGAACATCGCTCCACCTCATCAGCGTCAGCAAAGCAGCGCATCAACACACAAAGAGGAACATGTTCCAAGGAAAGAGAGGCACCAACCCTCTCATTTTGAACCAAATTTAAAGTTTCTAATGCAATTAAATGTAATTAAATATGTGAGGCTTAAGGAAAAATGAGCCCATGTATTTGTAAATGTCGAGTTATTTTAATAGATAGGGTCACCTTTAATGGATGACAGTAGGAGGGATATAAATCTGATTCAGACTAGATGCCCATTGAATGTAATTCAATGCAAGTAGGTAGCTGGAGGGAAAGATTGAGGAGCCCCACTTTTTTGAAAGATATTTGGTTTTCAATATTCATTAGTGTTATGAGTTGATGAGCGAGAGAGAGAGCTCAAGAGAGGAGAGGAAGTGCTGAATACTGTAGCAGTCCAACCTTTGTAAATCTTGTACAAAAGCATTTAGATATAATACAAAATAATTTTTTCCTGTATATGAGGTGTATGTGTCTTTATGTGTGATGATTGGTTATTTTCTATATGTTCTCTGTATTTATTTATGTATGCTATAGATGTATGCAAGTAGGTTACATTTGTAGGTTTAGATAGATTTCTCTATCTATAGATTTATGAGTAGTTTTGGGCTCTCAGGCTAGTGCAAGGAGTGCACACCAGAGTATTGAAACTTTGTGAAGCCAGTGCCATGAGCTCACTTGAAATCTGCGTGAGTTCAGAGAGAAGAGCATGTAAGGTGGGCACACCAGAACCATTCTGAAGCTCACAAGGAGTAGTACTAGGGAAGGCCTATTAGAGTTACTGAACACTCTGATAGCTAGTTGGAGGAGAAGAAAGACCAGAGTTACTGAACACTCTGGAGAAAATTTATGCAAGAAGTGCAAGGAGTGTACCAGTGAGCTTGAAGAGTTCAGGACTCAGGAGAACACCTATGTAAGGAGTGCAATGGGCCAACACTTAGATATGTGTTGAGAAAGTCTCAGAGGAGACAAGCACAAGGAGTGCGCATGAAGAATTTTGGAAAAAGTCTTAAGTCTGAGTATTTTAGAAACTTAGAGTGCAAAGAGTGAATAAAGTCAGCACACTGCCAAAGCATTGGTCAAGCTCAGGAGGATGAGAGAAGAGTTCCAAGAAGGAAAAATAATTCCTTTGAAGGAACGAAGGGCCGATACCCTTAGAGATTTGAGCAAGCCAAAGCTAAGGAGAGATAGCAAAGTGGTGCACAGAGTCCCTACTTGAAGGGCAGAAATTCGAAAACAGTCCAAGTCTCAGACTGTTGGAGAAGCGCAAAACATGCGCAAGTGAACTTGTTTTAAGTTCAAAGCTTGGGAGGTACAATTCCATTTGAGGTCGAACAGTTAGAGTCCAGCCAAGGGATCAAAGGCTGAAACTTTTGCAGTCATTAAGAAAATCCTTCATTGGAAGCCGAAGCACGTAGAGGGAGAAGCTATAGGATCCGTCGATCTTGGCGGGGGGAGTAGATATGGACGGTTAGATCAGATTCCACCAAGGAGGAGGAGCTTACATGAAGGGGAAAATATCCGAGTCGTAGGATCTAAGTGCAGGTGATAGAAACCGTACGAATCAGGTAAGTTGCTTGGGGTTTAACCCCCTATATGCTTTTGAACTTTGTAAGTTTGGAGGATTTTCTTGTTTAAATAGGCAAATAGTTGAGATCTGTTCGGGAGAATCAAGGATCTTTTATCACCCTTGGATCTGGAGAATCAGTGTGAGGTTTAACCCTGTAAGTCCTTGAGACTTCGCACATCTGACGAAGTTGTGAATCAAGGTTAAAAAAGGATTTATCAAGGAGCGAGAATAAACGGCTGAGATCCATTCAGGATTTTGCAGGAGAGAGGAAAACCGTTAGATCTGAAGGAGTTGCGCGAGGTTTAATCAATGAAGTCCTTCAGACTACACGTATTCAGAGAATTTAGTGATTGGAGAAGTCAGAAACCCCCCCCCGAAGGTCAGAGTGAATCCTGGCTGTTGATCTTGAAGACACGTGGCAATAGAGAAAAAAATCCAGAGGTATAACACTTTGGAAGAATTATGTGGAGTTGAGTCAAGAACTCCCGAAGAGTCGGGAGCTGGAGTGAATCTCGACCGTCTATTGGAAAGGAAACGTGGAGTCTGGATCTAAGCTTCATTATTTCAGGGTTTGAAGGACTTAAGTTTCATTGGGGCGAGAATACCCCGAGGTCCGAAGGCCAGAGCTCATCCGGGCCATCCAAAGCAGTGGAAACATGGGAAATGATTAGACCCTCTGTTAGTTCAGAGGTTCGGGAGAACAACAGATTGGAGCAGCGAGAACTACCAAAGCTCATAGTCCTGAAGTTATCTGGGCCGTCCATTGGGAAAGAAAGGCGGCGACAGATTAGGAGGTCCGGAGGATAAATACTTCAGAAGAGTAGAAGGAAGAAAATTTCAATCTCTTCGGACTCCTGAAGTCCAGAGCAGATCCAGCTCATTGATCACATGAGGACACGCGACAACAGATCCAGAGGTCCGACACTCCAGAAGAAACATAGTGCAGAGCTGTTTTGAAGACTTGCGGAGGCTCGAAGCCCTAAATTTAATCCCAACCGTCGTTGGAGAGGACGCGTGGCGCAAGATCCCGCAGCCCAGGGACTTGACACTTCGACAACTTTTCTTTGTTGTGTAGACAAAGAAAAAAATCTCCAAAGTTCTGAAAGGCATCCTAGCCATTGATCTAAGAGGGGACATGTGGAGGAATGATAAGTCATTCAACGTTTCGGCGTCGGGAGATATAAAGTGTTGTGTTGTTTGACAACCAAAGGAAATTGCTGAAGCTCGAAGGGAATTTATTTGGACCGTCCATTTGATCGAAGCTTATGGACCGTTGATCTGAGACTCGACAAAAGCACTTTTCGGCAATCCGAGGAAGTTATGGAAAAAGGGTGTTGTGAAGAAACCACTGAAGCCCGAAAATATATAATTTGGGCCATCGATATCAGAGCTCATTATGGACCATTGATCTAGTCGCTCAGTGTTCGACAGTTTGCAGAATTTTTCTTGGGAGACAAGAGGGATAGAAAAGTCCTGAAGTCTCGAAACTTTCAGGATTTGAAGCTTTGGCCCACAGATTTAGCCCTCGATCTCTAGGGAGGATTTGTAAGCGCTCGGGGACTCCCAAAAGGGAAATTTACATTCAAGAAGAGGTTGTTTTAGGACCTGTGCATTAATATTTGGGCTCGGAGGGAGCCTGTGAGCTAATTTCATCTCCCGACTAGAATGATCCTAGACTGGGAGGTCGCGCAGACCCTGCGAGAGGGTGGGGTCTACATCAAGTGGTATCAGAGCTTGATTTTGTCTGCAGGTAGCAAGAGAGTGAGGAAATTTTTGGTCTGATACCATCAAGTGGTATTAGAGCCTGATTTATGTTTGTAGACAACAAACAAAGGAGGAGAAAGCATGTTGTGATGCTCTGTGAAGGTTTGTTTCAAGGTGTGCAAAAAACAACAGAAAGCCAGGTGGGATGATCCAGGATAACCAGTCACATTCTTGAAAGTAGAGGTGAAATATGGATGTTGAAGGCCATAAGTAGAAATCTCAAGGAGTTAGCCAACAAATGAGCAAAAAGAATAATAACAAAGAGCTTGAGGAGATGAGAACAGAGCTCAACAGGTTAATGCTRAAGATGCAACAGGAAGCACAAGGAAGTTGGAGGTATGAATGACCCTTGAGGAGAAAAATAAAGTGGCCTATCCAACAACTGATTTCCGAGGGAAAAATCAAAATTTGAGGAGGTGGTTGAGGCATGATGAAACCCTCAGTGCCACAGGGGAGGAGATGGTTTACAGTTGTGAACCAGAGGTTGGAGAAAGCCTCAGTGATGAAGAGGAGAGACCAACTTAATATCTCATAAACTGCGAGGTGGGGAGAGGTGAGAATGAAAATTGCTAGGAGGGAAATGAGATGAAATCAATTGAAGATATCATAGACTGTCAGGAGGGAAGAGATGAAGGTTCAGATTTCCAGGAGGGAAATAGAGAGAGATGAAGCAGAGATCTCATATACTTCCTTGAGGGAAGAAGTGAACTTTCAGATTTCCAGGAGGGCAATGATATGGGATCAATAAAAGATATCATAGACTGCTAGGAGGGCAGGTCGAAAAAATCCAATTTCTAGGTGGTCAAGAAGAATGAGCTGAGACTGTTTGAGAGTCTCATGAACTCAGAGGAGAGGAGTTAAGATCAACAAGAAGTGCTGACAGAGGAGGAGGATTAGAGGTACATTTTGATCATTGGAGGAATCAACATATTCTTACCAAGCAACTCAGTAGAGGCCAGTGCACATGATGAAAGTGTAGTAGAGGAGACATAACTAGCCAATATTGTCATAGAGGTGCAAGAGCAGACATTGACATCTTCCCACGAGATGAAAGGAGAAGAAGAGCATTCAACAAAATTGCTCAATTTTTTTAGCCAGGGAGGTGAACAGGAGATGACTGTAGAAATTGAGCCTGCAACTGAGGAGAGAGAAACATACAACATGGAATTTGCTTATCTGTATGAGGAGTTGGAGTCCTTGACAGAAAGAAAACTATCAGAGGAGATAGTGGAGTGGAAAGCTAATGCCACAAGAGATGAAGTCAGCATGGGAGATCAATATGATTTTCCCATTGATCTATGCGAATAATTGGAAGCCTTAGAGAGAAGGGTAATGGTGCAGAGTCAACACATCTAATAAGTTAAGTTGGAATTGGATGATGAAGAGGAGTTGCAACAGAGTAGACTGCAAAGGATGAGTCAGCCAATGGACTAGATGGACATATTGATAGAAGAAATAAAGAGGTTGATGCTGRAAGAAACAAAGGAGAAAGTCAGCAACAAGAGGAAGCTAATTAGAGGATAACCTGCAGAAGTAGCAAGGAAACAAAAATAGAAGCATACATAAAGAGGAGAAGATGGACAAATCCAAATTCAGATTTGGGATCCTAGAGGATCTCAACGTCAGCAGCAGGGGAGCCATGAGAAGGAGCTCATGATTTTTTCAACCCAGGAGTATGATGCAGGAACATCGCTCCACCTCATCAGCGTTAGCAAAGCAGCGCATCAACACACAAAGAGGAACATGTTCCAAGGAAAGAGAGGCACCAACCCTCTCATTTTGAACCAAATTTAAAGTTTCTAATGCAATTAAATGTAATTTAAGTATGTGAGGCTTAAGGAAAACTGAGCCCATGTATTTGTACATGTTGAGTTATTTTAATAGATAGGGTCACCTTTAATGCCTGGCAGTAGGAGGGATATAAATATGATTCAGACTAGATGCCCATTGAATGTAATTCAATGCGAGTAGGTAGCTGGAGGGAAGGATTGAGGAGCCCCTCTTTTTTAAAAGATATTTGGTTTTCAATGTTCATTAGTGTTATGAGTTGATGAGCGAGAGAGAGAGCTCAAGAGAGGAGAGGAAGTGCTGAAGATTGTGTAGCAGTCCAACCTTTGTAAATCTTGTACAAAAGCATTTAGATATAATACAAAATAATTTTTTCCTGCATATGAGGTGTTTGTGTCTTTATGTGTGATGATTGGTTATTTTCTAAATGTTCTCTGTATTTATTTATGTATGCTATAGATGTATGCAAGTAGGTTACATTTGTAGGTTTAGGTAGATTTATCTATCTATAGATTTATGAGTAGTTTTGGGCTCTCAGGCTGGTGCAAGGAGTGCACACCAGAGTATTGAAACTCTGTGAAGCCAGTACCATGAGCTCACTTGAAATCTATGTGAGTTTAGAGAGAAGAGCATGTAAGGTGGGCACACCAGAACCATTCTGAAGCTCACAAGGAGTAGTACCAGGGAAGGCCTATTAGAGTTACTGAACACTCTGATAGCTAGTTGGAGGAGAAGGAAGACCAGAGTTACTGAACACTCTGGAGAAAATTTATGCAAGAAGTGCAAGGAGTGTACCAGTGAGCCTGAAGAGTTCAGGACTCAGGAGAACACTTGTGTAAGGAGTGCAATGGGCCAACACTTAGATAGGTGTTGAGAAAGTCTCGGAAGAGACAAGCGAAAGGAGTGCACAGGAAGACTTTTGGAAAAATTCTTAAGTCCGAGTCTTTTATAAAATTAGAGTGAATAAAGTCAGCACACTGCCAAAGTGTTGGTCAAGCTTAGGAGGATGAGTGGAGAGTGCCAGGAAGGTACAATAATTAATTTGAACGAACGAAGGGCCAAGACACTTAGAGATTCGAGCAAGCCAAAGCTCAAGAGAGATAGCACAATGGTGTAGAGTTTCCCTACCTGGAGGGAAGAAAGACAAAAACAGTCCAAGTCTCGGACTGTCAGAGAAGCACAAAACATGCATATGTGAACTTGTTTTAAGTTCAAAGGTTAGGAGATACAATGCCATTTGAGGATGATCAGTTAGAATCCAGCCAAGGGATCAAAGGCTGGAACCTTTGCAGCCATTAAGAAAATCCTTCATTGGAAGGCGAAGTACATAGAGGGAGAAGCTACATGAGCCGTCGATATTGGCAGGGGGAGTAGATCTAGACCATTAGATCATAGTCTAGGAAAGAGGAAGAGGACACGGAGGAGAAGAGATCCTAGTCGTAATATCTGAGCGCAGGTGATAGAAATTGTCCGAATAAGGTAAGTTTCTCGGGGTTTAACCCTCTGTACCCTTTTGAACTTTGCAAGTTTGGAGGATCTGCTTGTTTAAATAGAGGAAAAATTGAGATCTGTTTGGGAGGATCCAGGATCTTTTATCACCATTGGATCTGGAGAAGCAGCGCGGGGTTTAACCTTGTAAGTCCTTGAGAGTTTGCACATCCAAAGAAGTTGCGAGTCAAGGTTAAAGAAGGAGTTATCGAGGAGCGGGAATCAATGAATGAGATCCATTCAAGAGTTTGCAGGAGAGAGGACAACTGTTATATCTGGAGGAGTTGCATGAGATTTAATTGACAAAGTCCTTTAGACTACGCGTATTTGGAGGATTCGACGCTTGGAGAAGTCGAAACCCCCCCGAAGTCCCAAAGGCCGGAGTGAATCCTGACCGTTGATCTTGAAGACACATGGCAGCAAATCTAGAAATATGGAGGTCTAACACTCTAGAAGAATTATATGGAGTTGAGTCAAGAACTCCTGAAGAGCCAGAAGCCGGAGTGAATCTTGATCGCCCATTGGAAAGGACACATGGAGCGTGGATCTAAGCTCCATTAGTTTGAGCTTCAAAGGACTTAAGTTTTGTTGGGGCTAGAATACCCATAAGCCCAAAGGATGGAGCTCATCTGGGCTGTCCAAAGCAGTGGACATGTGGCAGATGATTAGACCCTCGATTAGTTTGGAGGTTCGAGAGAACAATAGGTTGGAGCAGCTAGGACTCCTGAAGCTAAGAGTTTCGAAGTCATCTGGGGCGTCCATTGGGAAAGGCATGCGGCAACAGATTAGGAGGTCTGAAGGATAAGTACCCAGGAAGAGTAGAAGGAAGAGAAGGTCAATCTCTTCAGAGTCTCGAAGTCCAGAGTAGATCTAGACCGTTGATCACAAGAGGACACACAACAACAGATTCATAGGTCTAGAGGTCCAACACTCTGGAAGAAACATAGTGCATAGTTTTTATGGAGACTCATGGAGGCCCAAAGCCCCGGAGTTAATCCCAACTGTCTGTTGGAGAGGACGCGTGGCAAAAGATCCCACAGTCCAAGGACTTGACACTTCGACAACTTTGCGTTGTTGTGCAGAAAAGGAAAAAAATCGCTGAAGTCCCGAAAGGCATCCTAGCTGTTGATCTAGGAGGGGACATGTGGAGGTAGGATAAGTCGTTCGACATTTCGATGTCGGGAGATATAAAGTGTAGTGTTGTTTGACGACCAAAGATAATCATCGAAGCCTGAAGGGAATTGATATGGACCATCCATTTGATCGAAGATTGTGGAGTGTCGATCTAAGACTCGACGAAAGTGCTTTTCAACGATCCGAGAAAGTTGTGGAGAAAGGGCATTATGAAGAAATCGTCGAAGCCCGAAAATGTATAATTTGGGTTTTCGATCTCAGAGCTCATTGTGGACTGTTGATCTAGCCTCTTAGTGTTCGACAGTTCGTGGAATTTTTCTTTGGATATAAGAGGGATAGAAATGTCCCAAAGTCCCGAAAATTTCGAGATTTGAAGCTTTGGCCCACGATTTTGGCCCTCGGTCTTCGGGGATGCTTTTTAAGTGCTCAGGGACTCTCGGAAAGGAAATTTAGATTCGAGAAGAGTTTTTTTTAGGACATGTGCATTAATATTTGGGCTTGGAGGGATCATGTGAGCTAATTTCAGCTCCTGACTAGAACAATCCTAGACTGAGAGGTCACGCAGACCCTGTGAGAGGGTGGGTCTGCATCAATATTCAATTATATGAATGCATTATCAACACAAGCATGCATCCACACATTGTAATCAAACCTATTTCCCAACATTCATGGATGCATGATCACAACTTGTACATTTACATACTCTACTTTTACACATTCACTTAATGCATCCTTGCATTCATTCAAGAACACCATAATTCCAACTCATGCAATCTACTATGAGAAGCTGGAGAGTTTAGATAATGCCTTGACACATCATCCAACCACCTCCCCAAAACTTGTTTAGTCATATAGACACCTTCCTATTTATCCCAAAAACAATACAAAAAAATGCCCTTTCTTTTCAAAACAATCCCTTAAGCATATTATAAGGCATTTCTTTTCTCTTCTCAATAGTCCCCTAGGAAACCCTTCTTCCTCTTTAGTGTTCTTTGTCTTGGAAACAAGGTTTCAGGTCCAAATATTGACACAAGTAGGGAGTCCATGGGATACATGTGTAGCACTATAGTCTTTCCAAATGATCTAGATTGTATAGAGAATGAATTGAAACACACACACATAAATATAGTGGAGAGTGCAATAATATAGTGAAAACCCAACTTCTATAAATGAATAAAATAACAGAATATTGTAGAACACAAATTGGCTAGAATGGTGGTGGTTTATCTCTAAAGAGAGAGATATGGTGGCTATGCTCATTCACAAAAAGATAATACAAGAGGCTGAAAGGATGGCCTTTTAACATAAAGTAATAACCCTAAAGGTCCAAAACCCTAAACCTAGGAGGTGAAGCACCAAAAGGTGTTTTGAAATACGAAAACACATTTTCAGGTGTTAGTTTCTACATCAACTTTTTGGGAACATAACTTTCTCATACAATCTCTATTTGGTGTGCATAATAGCTTGCTGGAAAGCTCTAACCAATGAAAACAATAAAACAATATGGTCTGGATTTTCCGATAGTAAATCCATACAAATTTAGATTGACAATGCTTGTCTAAAAGGCTTGTTAAGGGACTCAAAATGGGCCCGGAAGTTTAGGACCCAAAAATCCCAGAAAATCATAACAAAACTACCTAGATGGAGAATCATGTTGATTTTGTGGAAGTGGTGGGTGGGCACTGATGTATAATTGGATAATCCTCCACCCTTAGGTAGAAATGGTCCCCATTGCATCAAGTTCCCACAATAGATGGTGAAACTTCTGTCGAATTTGAATCTGGGTGAGCCATTTGCCTTGCTAAAGAAGCTTTCCTTCTTTGACAACCCGATAGAGTTGTATGTTCTGTTGGTGGGTGCCCTTCATTTTGGTGTCCATGATCTGCTCCATTATATATTTCTCAAGGTAGTCAGTATTGAGTTATGCATGAGCCAATTTTTCATCCACCTTTGAGGTGTCGAGCAGAGGTGGTAAATATGGTTGAAGCAAATCCACATTAAATACTGGGTGTTAGCCAAAGAAAGGAGGAATACTCAGATCAAAATCATTTTCACCCACAACATTTATGATGGTGTAAGACCCATATCAGAGTGGTCTGAGCTTCTTGTGGGGATCTTTGAGGTACTCTTTCTGCAAATGCAACCATATATTTTCACAAACCTGAAACTTGTGTGGAACCCAGTGTTGGTCATGTCACTGCTTATACTTGGGATTGGATTTCTGCAATATATCATGAACCTGTTGTTCGAGGTGCTGGATCTGATAAAAAAATTTGGTTCCTTAGACTGCCTTAACTTGAGTGAGGGAGGAATTTGTCAGTGAATATGGAATGGGAAGAGATACATCAATGGAGGCCAATGGATGGATCCCGAAGCATACTAAAAAGGGGTTTTGGCCAATAAATTTGTGGAGGGATATCTTATAGCTATGATAAATATATGGAAAGTTCTCATCCCATGTACATGGATGCTTGGAATTGTACATGAGTAGGGTCTGTATAATCATCCCGTTGACCACTTTTTTTTCCCATCTATTTCGGGGTGAAAGGTAGTCAATTTGGTCAACTTAGTGTCCACAAGAGGCCATAGGCTGGACCAGAAGGTACTAAGGAACCTGCTATCCCTATATGCAATAATGGTCCATGGTAGCCCAAAATGAACCCAAATATTCTCAAAGAATATACTAGCAATGGCATTGGCTGTGATACTATTTTTACATGGTGTAAAAATAACCATCTTAGAGAATTGATCGAGGACCACAAAGACATAATTGTGGGCATACTTGGTGGAGGGAAAATCTTCCATGTAATCCATGGAGATTGACTCCTAGGGATTGTATAAGATAGGGAGAGGATAGGGAGAGGAGTGTAAAACCCTTGCTTCTTAATGGATGGTTTGGAAATGGCATAAGTAGTGCATGAACTGATATACTAGCCGATGTCTCGTCGAAGATTTGGCTAGTATAAATACTTATAAAGTCATTATATTGTATTTTCCACACCGAAGTGCCCTGCCACCTGATTGTAATGTGCCTACCAAATTAGCTTTGCATGCTTTCTTGAAGGAATGCAAAGATATCCCATATAGCACAAAAGCACATCCTAGATGTGGAAGTCTGGGACTTGTTTCCCTACACTCAATGTCTGATAAGTAGAAGCAAATTCAGAGTCACTGTTATACAATTATGGCCACCTAAAGGTCTCATTCCCACAAGAGTTAATAACCATGGTTAGTGCCACAATCGAGGGCTGATTGAGGAAGTCTGTAACATGGTTCACACTGCTCTTATTGTATTTAATGTTCAATTGGAATTGTTGCAAGTATGTGGACCACTTCTGATGGTGGTGATTTTGCAACTTTCCTTATGTTTTCATGAATTGTAGAGGCTTGTGATCAATGTCGATGATTGTTTCCTTTCCCAAAATACAATGCTTCCATTTTCTACATGCTTGCACAATGGAATACATCTCCTTGTCATAGGTGGGATATCTATGAACACCATTAGATAGCGTCTCACTATGATAGGCCACTGGATGTCCCTACTAGGTAAGTACTACACCGATAGAATAGTCAAAGGCATCTGTCACAATATCGAATGACTGTTGCAGGTCTAGTAATGCAAGGACTGGTGTAGAGCAGAGGTGGTGTTTGAGATCTTGGAATTCTTTCTACTGTGATTCAAACCATGAAAACTTGGCTTTAGGTCCACCTTTGGTCACTTGACATAGGGGCCAAGTGATATGAGAGAACCCCAACACAAACCTACGATAGAAGTTGGCAAGGCCCAAGAAGCTACAAAGCTATGTCATAGTTGTTAGGGCCGTCTAATTGCGAATGACTTGGATCTTGGATGGGTCCACCTGCACCCCATGTTCATCCATGATGTATCCCAAGCATTGGATTCTTTGCATGCGAAATGAGTATTTATCCAGATTGGCGTATAAATTATGTTGTCGTAGAGTGCTCAAGACCTGTTGAATGTGTTGCAAATGTTCTTCCTAGGTTCAATTGAAGAAGAGGATTTCAACAAAATATACGACCGCACAATATTTTGTGAATGGCCGTGGGATATCATCTATCATTCTCATGAACGTTACTAGAGAATTAGTCAAGCCAAAAAGCATCAATAACCACTCAAAATGCCTTCTTTATATTTTAAGACTGTCTTTCATACAACAATTTTTTTTCTATCTGAACCTAGTGGTATCATGACTTCAGATCAATCTTGATAAAGAAATTGGCACCCTTGAGCTGGTCAAGAAGATCGTCAATCTAGGGGATGGGGTATCGGTTCTTGACAATGATTTTGTTCATGGATCTATAACCAATACTGATTCTCCATGTCCCATTCCTCTTCTGTACCAACACAATCAATCTTCCACAAGGTGAGGATGTTGGTTGAATGTGGCCCTTTTGGATGAGCTCATGAATTTGACCCTTTATTTCCTCAGTCTCTATAAGGGAGTTTCTATATATGGGACCATTGAGTAAGGGAGACCTAGGTATGAAGTCAATGGGATGTTTGAATTGACAATGTAGAGGTACCCCTATAGGTGAGGCAAAGATGTATCTATATTCCTCTACCACCTTGTCCACCTACTTCTACTATGTAGAGAGACCCTATCCTGAAGATGTGGTGGTCATAGTGATATTTCGCTCACCTTATAATCAAACAATGAAGAGTACAAACTTTGAAGACTATGAGATTACCTTTCAAAACTATTTTTCCAAGATCAATGAAATTGCAGCAGTTGGAACTAGCTCTAGTACCTTGTAGGACCGACATGCCAAGGTAACAATGGTACTATGAGGCCAAGATTTGTAAACAACATGAAGTTTCCACATGTAAGGTTGTCCTAAAATCACATCACAAAATTGAATTGGGGAAACATCACATAGTACTTCATCTTTGATTGGATTACTGCCATAGGATATGAAACATTGCTAGTTGACACAAAGGTCTCGTCCTTGGCTCAACCAATCAATGGTGAATGGTTGGGGTTGTGGCATTGTCAACAAATTCAATATTTTGATAACCTCAATCGAGATAAAGTTATTATGGCTTTCTCTATCGAAAATAAAATGCAGCGGGGTCCCTTTCATCCACATATGAGGATGGAAGAGATGACCCCCCTCCTCAAGCTCCTCTGACTCGTGTGGTTGGATATTTGTAGTTGCAATGATAACATTGGTTCTGCATCGATAATCCGCTTTCCTTTATCCTTTTCTGAATTAGAGTCTGATTTATAGTTCATCTCTTTGTTGGAAATATTGTTGTCATTGATGTCAAAGACAGGGGGAGACTACGTATGTCCAAGATAAAGATTGTTGGAAATATTGTTTTTATTTTTATTTTTGTTGCTTAGTTTGGATACCCTATCTTTGAAGGAAATTTTACTCTAAATACCTAGCTCAAATGGGAGCATAGGTTATATGGTTGGAAATATTATTCCGATACCTTTCGAAGGTACATGACACTCCCTATAACTCCTTAGGAATGAGGAGATATGATTTTTTTTGTCAAACAACCCAAACATAAAGTTCAGGTCAACACTAAAAGTAAGCATAGAAAAACTATAAATACAGGATAGATGTGCGCATTTGAAGAGAATCCAAGCAAGTATATCAAGTGGGCTATTTTGAGGTTGTGATGCTAGAGCCAGGGACTATATTCTGGGAATGCTGCTACGAGGTTGTTAGGGAACAAAGGCTAAATCTAATTAGGGTTTGAATCTATGTCTAAGGAATGAAGCAAAGAGAGGTGTTGGAACATGAAAGTTAAGGGTATGATGATGCTATAAAATACATGAAGTATGAAGCAGGTAGGTGAAGTCATAATTACTCTATGTATGAAGATATTAGATTGGTGCCTATACAAGTCTTCCTAAGTTGGTGCTTAGCTGAGGAGATTGGTATCTCTAGTAGGTTGGTGCCTACACAATATCTTGCTTAGTTGGTGCTTAAATAAGGAGATTGGTGTCTCCAGTAGGTTGGTTCCTACATAATATATTGTTGAGTTGGTGCTTAACTAAGGAGATTGGTGTCTCTTGTAGGTTGGTTCCTACAAGCTTTGTAATAGTAGGTTGGTGCCTACATAAATTTATAAAGATGATTTTTTATAGTTTTCTCCTGCAAGGGTTTCCAAGTTAAACTCTATGTATCATGATTTGAGTTTACATGCATTTACTGTTTAAAGTTAATGAATGGTTGATGATTTCTCAATTAAAGTAAAAATTATCTTATACTGATTCACCCCCCTATTAGTATAAGCATAAGTTTAACAATTGGTATTAGATTATTTTCCTTCGGAAACAGTCTAACCACTGGAAGGTATATCTCGGGATCAAGCGTGGCCGGTTAAGAAGGTTACCCCAAAAATAGTGCTCCGTTGTTTGATGGAACAAACTATGCATTTTGGAGCATAAGGATGTGAACTTATATAATGACCATTGGGTTTGATATTTGGAAATCATTCATGACTAGTTGTAAATCCCAAACAACTCCACCAACATATGTGGTCGGGAAGAATCCTAGTGAAAATAATGAAAAAGCCATGAGTGTTATCTTGTGTGGGCTATCATAATCAAAATTTGTTAAGGTGATGCATTGTGAATCGGTAAAAGATATTTGGGAAAAAAATAAAAAAATATATGAAGGTGGTGACAAGGTGAAGAAAGAAAAGCTCCAAACTCATAGAAGACAGTTCGAGAGTTTGAAAATTAAAGATGACGAAGAAATAGACATACTGTTAGCGTCGGAAGTCACTCCTGGATTGCAGCAGGAGCAGAGCCCGACACCCATCAGTTTAATGTCACGATTTGTTTATAGAGGGATGATCAAATGGAAGTAAACTCAGAACAATATCGTCTCAACTCCGAAACTAGGCCAGGCATGCATGGGCAAGTAAGGTCTTAGATAAAATTGAAACAGTGAGTTGTAATAAGGGTGAATAGGGGGAAGACTTGTATAATAAGGGTGCATGGGACTGTTATAAACGTCAGGTTTCTAACAGACTGTGAGAGAAAGCATCTAAAGCAATATCTTATTACATCCAAATGCATAAACCAGAAAATACAATAATGCCACGATAAATCTTTTCGCATAGCATAACTGCAACAACTCATGCGAATCAGTCGACCGTGAACTCTCTGGTATAAGATGGAAACATAGACGGAGAAGGAAAACTGTTTGTCATAAAACAAGAAATCTCAAACACAGATGCACAACCATAGAGCTAGAATGATCATTAAAACTTTACAGTCGGGAGCTTTTCTCTACCATCAATAGATACAAAAATGGCGAAAACGCCTACATATACTCAAAACAACAATAGCGACAAAATCAAGACGTTGCATTAAAACTTTGCATCTACATGGCTTCTGACAATCTCCACCTGCAATCTCTGAATGATCGTGTACCTACGACGGACGCAATTGAACTCCTGACAGCTCTGTGGGCGAATCAACGTGCCTTCAATTCATCGCCGGACTTTCCCATTATGGTGGAGGCGATGTCCAACCACCACCAACTGCTTCAATAACTGCTTCATTGGGATTGAGGATGGCCCGGCCAACTCGACACTTCTGCGTCGTGGAAAACCCTTCGCGCTGCCACCTGGATTAGCTGAACGGCTTGATGAATGGGCGTGGAGGCCAGCACGAAGGATGGGGTGCATAACGAGAGTGGTGGCACCGAAACTATGAGGGTGAGATATGAAGTGATGAGGTGTGTGAGAGGCTACAGGGGAAGACACATGGTGGAAGGAAATAAGCAGAGGGGGCAGGAGATGAGATATAATGGGCACACTGTAGTGGAGGACTGACATGGAGGAGGGAGGGACACATGGCAGGTGGTGAGTGGATGACGAGATGGGGAAGAGACCACATGGACCAGGAGAGGGGAGATGGACATATGTCGGAGGATGAGAAAGGGGCTTAAAGGGAGCGAGCCTCATCTTACGGCCAGGAGGAGAACATATGGCAGGGGGGAAGGATGGTCTACAAGCTGCCACGACACGGAAAGGGCCCATGCTGATTAAACACAAAGAGGAAAGAGAGGCCTGGATTTTCGGTGCGTCGTTGATTCGAGCGCTCTGATCACGACCGTCGAAAAGGTGCTCGCCT
>JASDQU010243335.1:22804-39110 GCA_032191745.1 Picea mariana | reverse complement strand
GGAATCGCCTTGGGCGCCGCTGATCGGAGTGCGCCGATCGTGACCGTTGCAGAGGTGTGCCCTCGATTCCGGACCCCCCCCTTCTGCTTAAAGGTAGAAAGGCGGGGGGGCTCCAGAATCCTATGTGCGCCGTTGATCCGGGCGCGCGAATCTCTGCCATCCACACTTGATTTCCATTTAAACACAGACGTATTTGCATCCTGCTTAGGGTAAGTGGGTTTTTAACCCATTCCTTCATATTTTACCCCCCGTTACAAGAAATATCGCTAACATTTGGCTCCATGGGGGATAGATTCGTCCCTGTGATACTCTAAGGACTTTTTGCAGATTCAGTGCCTTGCTGTTGGGCTATGGAGTTATTTATTAAGATGAACACAAAAACAATATTTACAAGAACAGAAGAGCCAACTGCGGCTCATAAAAAACAGTTTTTCAAGAAATGCCCATTTACTAGGCCACTAAAAACTTCTTTGCCTTCTAGATCTTGCAACCTGTAAGTGTTGTTTGAAAATACTTCAAGGATCTTGAAAGGCCCAAACCAGAGGGCATCAAACTTACTGTGCTTGCCCCTGTCCTGCTTGGGTGCATCCCATTTGAGCAGCGGATCACCCAACTCGAATTCTTTCTTCTTGCTCTTCCTGTCGAAAGCCTGCTTGATCTTCTGCTGATGATAGTAGGCCCTGTTCATAACCTGTTCCCTGATTTGCTATATTTTCACCATCTGATGAATCCTTCTGACCATATGGTCGAGCTCTCCTTCAAGGTCCTGGAGAAAATTCGCCACAGATAAAGCGAGCTGAGTAGGGAAAACAACCTCCGTCTCATAAACAAGTTGCAAAGGAGAGATGCCTAGGGACTTCTTTGTTGTCACTCGGTCAACCCATAGAGCAAACTTGAGTTTCGAATCCCAGGCTCTTTTATTGTCTTCCGAAAATGTCTTAATGAGCTTAATTAGGATTTTATTGGAAGATTCCGCCAGTCCATTTCCTTGAGGATAATAGGGAGTAGAGTGAATCAGTGAAATCTCAAACTGTTCATAGAATTTGATTAGAGGCTCAGACCGAAAGGGGGGGGAATTATCAGTGACAATTCTGCTAGGGCAGCCAAATATTGCTATGATGTCTTCCAAGAAGCTGATAATTACTTTGTGAGAAGTGCTCCTGGTGGGGACAACCTCTATCCATTTGGTGAAATAGTCTGTCGCAGTCAGGATCCATCTGTGCTGGCCACTTGAGGGAGGATGAATTTCTCCAATGAAGTCCAATCCCCACTGCTGAAAGGGTGCTAAAACTACTACAGGCTTCAATGGCAGAGATTTGAGCTGTTGCTTTCCTGAGAACTTTTGGCATTTGACGCAAGCTCTGATTTCTCTGCAGACGTCAGGGAATAAAGTGGGCCAGTAATACCCAGCCCAGAGGATCTTGTGAGCTGTGGCCTTCCAGAAATGATGACCCCCGCAAAGACCACTATGGAAGTCAAACATAACCTTCTGGGCCTCTTGCGGGTCCAAGCATCTTAAAAATACCCCTAGAGGGTCTTTCCAGTACAAGGCTTGGTCAATGAGGCAATATCTGACGGCCTTGAGCTTTAGAGCTCTTGCCTTGTTTTTTTCCATTCCATCAGGAGGCTTCAATTCTTGCAGAAAGTACAAGATATCCTTGAACCAGGGGCATGCTGCTAGGGATAAGGCACTTTGGAAATGCTCGTTGGATGACTCAGCTTGCTCTTTGGTGAAGTTAATTCCCAAGGCTTTGCAATTGGATTCAGCCAGCAACTTGGCCAAACCCTGCCCCTTTATCAATTTGGTGGGCTTAATCTCCAGGTCAAACTCTAGGATCTTGGCGATCCACTTACCTCTTCTTCCATCTATGTTAGGCTGAATAAGAATGTCCTTCACAGAGGCCGAAGGAACATATGCAGTGATCCTTGAGTGCAAGACATAGACTCTGAAAGCTCTGAGAGCTTTCACCAGGGCATAAGCCTGCTTTTCCATGATCTCGTATCAGAGTTCTGCATCTCTTAATGCCTTGCTGAAGAAGGCAAAGGGATGCTCTCGCCCTTCCCCATTTCTCTGCAATAAGACTGCTGCTAATGTATCACATGAAGCAAAAGAAAAAATCAGGAAATCTTTGGAATAATCAGGACTGATTAGCATAGGGGCCTTAGTCAATGCCTTCTTTATTTGAACAGAAGATTCCCTGGGTTCAGTGGTCCATTTTACTTCATTTCCCTTCCTGAGCATGGCTGTGATATGTCTCACCAGCTCAGCGAAATTTGGAACGAATCTCCTTAGAAAACTAATCTTCCCCAAAAAGGCCTGGACTTCCTTCTTGGATCTGGGAGGTGAAAGGGTCTGAATTGCTTTTACCCTACTGGGGTCAATTCTCACTCCCTCTGCTGATACTATATGGCCTAAAATCTTCCCCTCCTTCATAGCAAACAAATATTTCTTGGGATTTAAAGATAAGCCATACCTCCGACACTTCAGGAGTTTTTTTTTCAAGTGGCAGCGATGCTCCTCGTCTGACCTGGAGAAGACTGTGATGTCATCCAAATAGATCACTACAAACTGGTATTTCTCCCCGATGAAGGCTATATCCATAGCTCGCTGAAAGGTTGCCCCTGCATTCATCAATCCAAAAGGAATTTTTCCATACATGAATGTGCCCCAAGGAGTGGTGAAGGCTGTTTTTTCTCTATCCTCTAGCATGATCGATATTTGGTTATAACCAGAGAAACCATCAATCATGGATATTCTAGATGCACCAGTTACCTTCTGCAATATGTGTTCCATGTTGGGCAGAGGATAATTATCTTTCCTTGAGCTTCTGTTTAGGTTCCTGAAATCAACATAGAGTCTGATTTCTCCACTTTTCTTTCTCACTGGAACCAAATTGGCTACCCACTCAGAATACTTCAAGGGGACAATGATTTGGGCATCTAACAATTTCTTCACTTATTTCTCCATGACAGGTAGCAACATGGGATTTATCTGTCTCATCTTCTGCCTGAATGGCTTAGCTTCTTCTTTCAGGGGGATCTTATGCTCGATGAAAGATGTGTCATAAGTTTTGAGGTCTTCATAGGCCCATGCAAACACATCAGCAAATTCCTTTAATAACTCAGCATATTCCGCCCTCTGTTCATTGGTCAGGCTGCTTGACAATTTGACAAACTTCGGCTCATCCTGCGTGCCAATGTTGCATTTGACTATTTCAGCATCATCACTCGAAACACCACCCTTTATTGCCACATCATTTTTGTCAAACAGTCTTTCTAAAGGGACCAGTCCCCTTAGAATGTGATTGCTAGGCAGTTGAATAATCTGGTGATTAACAATTTTATTCAAGAATACCTCAGAGGGGGGGTCACCTTCGGGATCAGGGTCCTGATCAATGTGCAATGGAGAAAACTCATCGACGGACTGAAGAAATTTTTCGATTTCAAGATCATCCTCGAATACCCTCCAATGCTTTATGTTGTCCGGGATGGACGACCTGTATCTTACCTCGACCTCATCATTAATCTTTGGTGGCAGGAGAATCCTGAACAAACTGGCTGAGACTGCTAGGGAGTCAGCTGCAGTATTCTCTTCCCTCAGGACAAAAACAATGTTGAAAGCATAGAAGAAATTATCCATCAAGTCCCATACCTCATTTCTGTAGCTTCTAAGCCGAGGATGCTTGGCCCGATAAATATTTTTGACCTGTTGGATGATCAATTCTGTGTCTCCGAACACAGCCATTTCCTTTATTCCCATTTCTGTTGCAGCCCTCATACCCAGAACAAGAGCTTCGTATTCTACCACATTGTTGGTGATTTCAAATTCCAGCTTGTATGACAAAGATATGGTTTCTTGACAGGGCGATATGAAAACTACTCCGGCACCTGCGCCTGTACTAGAGGAAGCTCCATAAAAGAACATCTTCCAAACATAGGTGGTTAGAGGAGGTGTCTCTTGATTAAGAATGGGCTACTTTCTGATCTGTAAAGGGGCCTCAGG
This sequence comes from Picea mariana, assembly GCA_032191745.1. Classification (NCBI taxonomy): domain Eukaryota; kingdom Viridiplantae; phylum Streptophyta; class Pinopsida; order Pinales; family Pinaceae; genus Picea; species Picea mariana. The sequence continues at coordinate 35,107 of JASDQU010243335.1, read as the reverse complement.
AGTTTCGGTGATTTGTAACAAACTAGACCCTAAATCAGTGTCAAGTGCAAAGATGGGGTGATTAGTGGGGTTTGTTTCATCACTGACAATATAGGCTAGATGGGATTCTCTGTACAACCTCCTGTGTTCCCCTCTGAAAAATGGGATGGTGGCATATGTGATATCCATCTGCAGCGTTCCTCCAAGTCTCTTAATCCAAGACCTTGAAAACAACATGCCAAACTTGGGGGGAACATCGGCTACCACAATGTCCATGACCACACTCTTCATGGGCAGCAGAAATAAAGAGACCACCAGGTCCTTGATGACTCCCAGACATTGCACTCTCCTTGAATCAAAAGAGTACAAATCATGATAGGCTTTGGTCACTTCTAGTCCCAGTTATTCCATGACTATCTTGGGCATAAGGTTATGGGAAGCTCCTGAATCCATGAGGCAATTATGCAACACTTTATCATGTATGTTCAGGGAGGTGTAGAAGGGAGGGGATGAATCATCTCTGTCTTTTACCATGGGACCTAGGATGACAACTGGCTTCTCATCTTGAAGGTTCACTGAGTCAGAGGGAGGTTGAAGGGACTCAGGTTGTAGTAGCCTAGAGAGGGATCTTTTAAAGTCTTCATTTTTAACTAGCTCAGAGATGGGGACAGGAATCCTGATCTTTTGAATTTCATGCTCAAAATTAAAAGAGGAAGTAGGCTTAGGAGCTTCCCTTACCTCAGCAACAGGTTCTTTGGCTGCTGGCAAAGCACTCTGAGCTCTCTTTTCTTTAATTGTGGTTGCTGTAGTTTTAGTAGGCCTATCTGCTATGAGGGGCTGGTATTGGATGTCAAAGTCTCCTTCTTTCTTTCTTGACCTGAGATTGTATCTGTTAGAAGTGTGGCCGGCCCTCTCTCCCTTTCCTAACTCATGGATCTGACTGTTCATCAGGGATTTTTCGTATGCAGACTGAGTCAAATGGGGAAAAGGAGGGGCTTCCTCAACACAGTGAATTTCAAGGTCGAATTCGTCTATCTCCTCTCCTTCCTCATGAGTAACCAGGTTATTTTGGAGAGGGGTTTGAATCCTTTGATCCTCTCTGTCTTTTTCCCTTTTTTCCCTTGGGAAGGCCTGTGGTACGTTGTTATTAGGTCTCCTGAAACCTCTATTATCAACATTTTGTGGATTTATGTACATGGGCTTCCCTTCTAACTCCCACCTCTCCATCCTGGCAGAAAATGATTTTAGTATTCTGGCTGTCTCATCTGTCTGATGGGGCATGGGAGAGGAACTGGATGGGGAGGCTTCGGGCCTTTTCTTGGATATGTTTCTATCAGCAGCAATCCTGAGTTGGTCAACAACCAATATGTTAGATTCTACTTCCACGGCTGCATCCTGCATGTGGGCCAGGGTAGTGGCTCTTCTCTCCCTCAGCAGTAGGCAGAAATCAGGGTCAAAGGCGCTAGCATAAGTAATCTTAGTCGAGGCTTCTGAGGGCTTTATTTCAGCAGGAATTTTATTATACATTTTATTGAATCTCTTGGAGAAGTCAGAGACAGACTCTCCTTCCTTTCTCTTCAAAGATCCAAACTCAATCATATAATACATAAAATCTTTTTTATCTCCCCATTGTCTCAAAAAGGCATTATCTAATGCTTCGATCCCATCAATAGATCCAGGAGGCAGGGCCTTGAACCATTTTCTAGCCTCGCCTTGGAGGCTATGGACAAAAATCCTCATCCATACGTCTGCATGCATGATGACATTATCATTTTTGAAACTGTAAAAGGCTTCTAGCTGTTCATCTGCAGTTACGTCCCCCTCACCCGTGAACTTGGGTAGTTGCTTGAGGTAACCATCTGCTGGGAGGGCATTGAGGGGCTGAGGTAGCACAAGGGGAGCATACCTAGCAGCTATAATAGCCTCCATTCTGGTCATAGGGGGATTAGCACCAGCCAAAGGAATATTAGGTGGAGGAGAACTTGGAGGAGAAGGAGTTCACGAAGGGGCTGCAGGAAATGAGTCTCGAAGTGGAGTGGGAAACAAGAGAGGGTTTAAGGAGAAGGCTAACGAGCTCAAGTCAGCAGGTGCTCCTCTTTGTGCAGGAGTGGGGAAATATTATATAGTCCCTGGTCTATGCCAAGGAACAGCTTCAGAGGAGAGGGGAGTGACAAGGATTTCTCCCTCCAATTCCAGACCAGGAGGGGAAAACTCAGCAGGAACACTCCCAAAATGCAGGAAACGGAAAACCTCTGAAGGAGGTCTATCAAGAAACTGAGGAGGAGGAAAAGGAGTTCTTACAAAAGGAGATGGAGGATTACTTGTTTCGGTGGTAGAAGCTTCTTCTTCAGGGGCCTTTCCTTTTCTGAGAACCACCTCTGGATCAGTTACAGGTGTAGCTAAGGGCAGCTGTGGATGTGACCGCGTATGTTTGCCTCTGGAAGCCACAATTAAAACAGTGGGTTCGCTCCAGTGGTGCCGTCACAATGGAGTCGCCAGGTGCACAGTAGCAATCTCAATAGTTCTGATATCTGATGCACCTTCAGAATCAGCTGATCATTGTCGTTCAAACCCGGGGAAAATATTCAACTTCGTCCCCGGCAACGACGCTAGAAATGTTAGCGTCGAAAGTCACTCTTGGATTGCAGCAGGAGCAGAGCTCGACACCCATCAGTTTAATGTCACGATTTGTTTATAGAGGGATGATCAAATGGAAGTAAACTCAGAACAATATCGTCTCAACTCCGAAACTAGGCCAGGCATGCATGGGCGAGTAAGGTCTTAGATAAACTTCAAACAGTGAGTTGTAATAAGGGTGAATAGGGGGAAGACTTGTATAAGAAGGGTGCAAGGGACTGTTATAAATGTCAGGTTTCTAACAGACTGTGAGAGAAAGCATCTAAAGCAAGATCTTCTTACATCCAAATGCATAAACCAGAAAATACAATAATGCAACGATAAATCTTTTATCATAGCATAACTGCAACAAATTATGCGAATCAGTCGACCATGAACTCTTTGGTATAAGACGAAAACATAGACGGAGTAGGAAAACTGTTTGTCATAAAACAAGAAATCTCAAACACAGATGCACAACCATAGAGCTAGAATGATCATTAAAAATTTACAGTCGGGAGCTTTTCTCTACCATCGATAGATACAAAAATGGTGAAAACGCCTACATATACTCAAAACAACAACCACGACAAAATCAAGACGTTGCATTAAAACTTTGCGTCTGCATGGATTCTGACAATCTGCACCTGCAATCTCTGAATGATCGTGCACCTACGACGGACGCAATCGAACTCCTGACAGCTCCGTGGGCGAATCGACGTGCCTTTAATTCGTCTCCGGACTTTCCCATTATGGCGGAGGCGATGTCCAACCACCACCAACTGCTTCAATAACTGCTTCATTGGGATTGAGGATGGCCCAACCAACTCGACACTTCTGCATCATGGAAAACCCTTCGCGTTGCCACCTGGATTAGCTGAACAACCTGATGAATGGGCGTGGAGGCCAGCGCGAAGGATGGGGCGCATAATGGGAGTGGTGGCACCGAAACTATGAGGGTGAGATATGAAGTGATGAGGTGTGTGAGAGGCTACAGGGGAAGACACATGGCAGAAGGAAATAAGCGGAGGGGGCATGAGATGAGATATAATGGGCACACTGTAGTGGGGGACTGACGTGGAAGAGGGTGGGACACATGGCAGGTGGTGAGTGGATGACGAGATGGGGAAGAGACCACATGGACCAGGAGAGGGGAGATGGACAGATGTCGGAGGACGAGGAAGGGGCTTAAAGGGAGCGAGCCTCATCTTACGGTCAGGAGGAGAACAGATGGCAGGGGGGGAAGGATGGTCTACAAGCTGCCACGACAGGGAAAGGGCCCACGCTAATTAAATGCAGAGAGGAAAGAGAGGCCTGGATTGCCGGTGCGCCGTTGATCCGGGCGCTTTGATCACGACCGTCGAAAAGGTGCTCGCCTGATTCCGGACCCCCCCCCCCCTCAGCTTAAAGGTAGAAAGGAGGGGGGGGGGGGTTCGGAATCGCCTTGGGCGCCATTGATTCGGGCACGCTGATCGTGACCGTTGAAGAGGTGCGCCCTCGATTCCGGACCCCCCCCTTCTGCTTAAAGGTAGAAAGGCGGGGGGCTCCGGAATCCTATGTGCACCGTTGATCCGGGCACGCGAATCTTTTCCGTCCACACTTGATTTCCATTTAAACACAGACGTATTTGCATCCTGATTAGGTTAAGTGGGTTTTTAACCCATTCCTTCATATTTTACCCCCCGTTACAAGAAATATCGCTAACACATACTCAGGGGAAAGAAGAAAAATCAGAAAGAGAAATTGCAGAAATATGTAAAGAAGGATCATGATATTGATGAAACAAAAAGAAAAATTATCATCCCGAAGACTCAACTAGAAGAGGGAAAAATGATGGAAGAAGTGGTGAGAAGCCATCTGAAAGAAAAGGAAGAAAATTGCAAGAAGCTAGAAGATGAAATGGTTTCCTTAAGAAAGGAACTGGAGAAAACAACTGGTCAGTTGAATAGAAGCTTGAAGCTTGGAAAGAGTACTGAAATATTGGATAATATTCTTAGTTTTCAAAGGTCACCATTCATCAAGATAGGTCTTGGCTATGATGAAAAACAAAATACCCCCAAAGGAGATGCAAACACTAAGGTCACAAAGCCATTAGAAAACAAAAATGAAGAAAAGCCCAAAATCTATGCCAATATTCTCAAAGGCTCCATCAACAATGAAATAAATATCATCAAAGGAAACGATGGCTAGCAAAAATCTGATTCTTCTCACAAGAATGAGTTTAGAAGAGCCGTTCCACCAAGAAGACCTTTCACAACCCGGTACCAAAATATCTTTCTTGGCTATTGTTTTTCTTGCAATAATTTTGGTCATAAAGTAATATATTGTAGAGCTTATGCAAGAAGTGATCATGTGAGAGATAGAAATAGAGGTTCTTATAAAACCTCAAAGGATGATTATTTTACCAACAAAACTAGAAGTTCTCATGGGTTTGTTGATAGAGACTACAATTCATTTTCTACCCTACTTGATTACAATGTTGAATGTTATAAGTGAAATAACTATGGGCACATAGAATGTGATTGTAGAAGAATCATAATAAATTCTCATAAACAAAACAAAGAAGAAGATGCCTTTACCAAGCATAGAGAAGAATACACAAAGGTGTGGAAAAGGAATAAAGAAGAACCAAAGAAGGAAGAATGTGGAATTGCAATGTATGTTCAAGACAAAGGAAGACAATGGTACCTTGATAGTGGATGTTCAAAACACATGACATGGGATCAAAACAAAATTCTCATTCTAAAGGAAGAAAACAGAGGCAACGTTACCTTTGGGGATATTGCTTGTACAAGGATAGTTGGAAATGGTACTGTTAGTCTTGATAATGGAAAAACTAAAACATAGAATGTATTGTAATGTGAAGGGTTAAAACACAATATTCTGCGTATCAGTCAAATGTGTGATCAAGGTTACAACCCCACATTTCATTCCAAAGGATCTGAGATAAGGAAAGCAGGTTCCAGAAGATTAGTGGCAAATGCAAATAGAACCCCGAGAAATGTATACGTTCTCAATGAAGTCAAAGGATTTTTTTTTTTGTATGGGAGTGATATCTCTCTCATATTGTCGGTAAAGGGAAGCACAAGTTCAGGGGGAGCAACACTTTTCCAATGATGTAAAAGGGGATAAGTTGCAAACAGAGGAAGAATTGCAGACACAAGGAAAGTTGCAGACATGGGGAGTATCAGAATTGACTAAGGGTTGCTATCAATGACAAAGGGGGAGATTGTTGGAAATATCATTGCCATTGATGTCAAAGACAAGGGGAGACTATAGATGTCCAAGATAAATATTGCAAGATGGAGATTGTTGGAAACACTGTTTTTAGATTTTTGATGCTCAGTTTGGAGAACCTATCTTTGAAGAAATTTTTACTCTAAATACCTATCTCAAATGGGATAATTGCTTATGTGGTTAGAAATCTTATTCTGAGACCTTTCCAATGGTATATGGCACTTCCTCTAACTCCTTAGCAATGAGTAGATATGAATTTTTCTATCAGATAATCCAACCATAAAGTTCAAGTTGACCCAACCAGTATTTATAGGTCAACCCTAAAAGTGAACAAAAAAACACTATAAATACAAGATATATGTGCACATTTGAAGATAATCCAAGCAAGAAGATCAAGTATGAGGTGTACAAAATATATTTGAGGTGTGCAAGAGGAGATAGAGAGTATTCTCGGGGTCTAAAGGTGTGCAAGAGGAGTTTTCTTGGAGTTTTAAGGGTGCACTATGAAGGACTAAGGTCTATGATGCTGAAAAGTGCGTTTATGATGTAGTCTGGGATTATATTATGAGAATGATGCTACGAGTTTCACTAGGGAATAAAGGATAAATCTGACTAGAATTTGAATCTATGTCTGGGGAATGAAACAAAGAGAGGTGTTGGAGCATGAAAGTTAAGGGTATGTTGATGCTATGAAATACATGACGTATGAAGCATGCGTGTGAAGTCAAAAGTACTCTGTGTATGAATATCTTAGGTTGGTGCTTGTACATGCCTTACTGAGTTGGTGCTCAACTAAGGAGATTGATGTCTCCAGTAGGTTGGTGCCTACACAATATCTTGTTGAGTTGGTGCTCAGTTGAGAAGATTGGTGTCTCTAGTAGGTTGGTGCCTACATAATATCTTGCTGATTTGGTGCTCAACTAAGGAGATTGGTGTCTTCGATAGGTTGGTGCCTACAATATTTGTAACAATAGGTTGGTTCCTATAGACATTTATAAAGATAAGTTTTTGTAGTTTTCTCTCGCAAGGGTTTCCAAGTTAAACTCTATGTATTGTGATTTGATTTTACATGCATTTACTGTTTAAAATTAATAAATGATTGATGAATGCTCAATTAAATAAAAAAGTATCTTATAGTGATTCATGCCCCCTCTCATTATAAGCATAAGTTCAACACTCTTTTTCTTTAAGCTCAACCAACAATGACTATTTCGAGTGGATTTGAATAGTGTTGTGCCAGGGGCTCTTGTGGAACTCACTCCATTTTCCAGTTTCCTTTGACTTATCATTACCCTTCTTTTCCCATAGATTGGAATGGTTGTCTTGCGGTTGGATCTACCCGCTCTCTCCTTTGTTTTTGAGTTAGGTCTTCCTTTACCATACTTTTGTTGTGGCATATTAGTAGACCCAAACTCCTCCTTATTTCATTGCTTAAATTTCTGCTCGATTTTGATGATATATTGATAAGCGAATCACAATGAGGATATGTCTAGTAAATCCATCTTTGCTTGGATGTACCTGTGTAGGCCACTACAATATTTCAAAAACAAGTGGCACTTAGAGTCTCTGATTCCCAACTTTGAGAGCAAGGTATGAAAGATGTTGGTGTATTCCAACACTGTATGATCTCTCTCCTAATGCAGAGTCATCCATCTCGTGTATTAATCATCATAATTTCCAACAGGGTAGAATTACTCCTTGAGGGTATCAACAAAGTCCGCCCAAGTGGGTCTTGTTCTGAATGTTATAGACTCATTTTCATTATTTATCTCCCAGTAACCTTCCCACCAATATTTGAAATGGGGAAGGGATTGAAGGAGCACAAAATTGATCTTTTTAGATAGAGTAATAACCCTCTAAAATATTTAACCATTTATCCAAATAATTTGCATCTATATGAACTTTAAATAAAGGGATATCAAATTTAACTTGTACCTTGAAGGGTGTCACACCTTTGAATTGGCTGCTTGTTGAAGGTGCCTTTCCTGCCGTTGGTAGTCGTTGAAGGATCTAGGTGAAATTGTGCATAATCTCATTCCTCTATTGATGGAGGGATTCCTAGAGAAACATATTGATAGGATATACTATTCCATCATCTATCCTTTCCCTCGTCATGGAAGGCCATTTGGGTTGGTGAGAGTGGTCGTATTATAGTGAGACTAGCTCGAGACCCAACTCTCTATACTCTGACCTTGTCAGGGACATGCATAGAGAAACAATAAAGGGTAGTCCACTCTAAAACCACTAATATGGATTGTATAGAGAAAGAAATGAAACACACAAAAATATAGCAGAGAGCATAGTAATATAGTGAAAACTCAACTTCTATTAATGAATAAAATAAGGAAACATTGTAGAACACAAACTAGCTAGAATGGTGGTAGCTTATCTCTGATGAGAGAGAGATGGCGACTATTCTCATTCACAAAAATCTAATACAAGAGGCTAAAAGGATGGAATTTTAACATAAAGATAGAACCTTAAAGGTACAAAAGCCTAAACCTAGGAGGCAAAGTGCCAAAAGGTGTTTTGAAATACAAAAATGTATTTTTGGGTGTTAATTTCTACATCAACTTTTTGGGAACATAAATTTCGCATACAATCTCTATTTGGTGCACATATTAGCTCGTTGGAAATCTCTAACCGAGGAAAACAATAAATATTATGGACTAGCTTTATTGAACGTAAATTTAGGCCAACATTGCTTGTCTAAAAAGCTCGTTAAGGGCCTCAAAATGGACCTAGACGTTTAGGACCCAAAAAATCTGAGAAAATCATAACAAAAATGACCAGGTAGAGAACCATATTTCTTCAATGGAAGAGGTGGGTGGCCACCGATATCCACTTGGATCACCAAATTCCATAAAAAAGATCTCCTCAGACATGGCATCCAAATTCCTAACATGAGTGTAATACTCATTAATTCTGGTAATTACCTCTTAACTAGCTCATTTATATGATATACTATCATATAAATGAATTAAAAGATATATCCAATCTTTACTTGTCTAAGATTTCCAACTTTTACCATACCCCTACCTGAGCATCAATAACAAATATGCATTAAGACATCATAAACATATCAATTAAGATATAAAAAATGACTGAAGGAATTCTTATACAAATTTTGTTTAGCACTCATGCAATATTGGCATGAAATATTTACACCTATATGGTTCCATCAACATCTCTGATATTAGTTGATCAACTGGTGCCTCATGGGAACTCACATGATCCCTTCATTGACATCCTTGACAAACATCCTCTTTTCCTTATTCTTTCACCACGTGGTTTATTTTCACATGGAACAACATCATCAACATCTTCAACCACTCCTATATGACAAATCAACAACCAAATTAGACATCATTCCATACCACATATGTAACAACATATCATATTTAACCAACAAATGATTAAGAATATCTACATGCACATTCTACCACATATTATCCATTAATATGTTCCTTAGTTCATATACATTCCAACTATTTTTGCTCTCGCATTGAAACAACATTCATATGTGTTACTCATTCATACATAACATCTTTCTCAATCTAGAGGAATATAAACAATATATCAAGAGACGAGTTTAATTAATTCTTCCTTCCAATTCCTTGGTATAAAATGGTACTCCATAACAAAGCTAATCTACTTAGTGAACTCACTGCCATTCACACAATAGTTCATTAGCTGTGATATTCTCACATAAGTAGCAATATTCATTGACATACAACTATACTTGCTACTTCAAAAGCATACAATTGTACTCTACAAACATAAGATAGTTTAGGGTGAGAGAATCTCCTTCATTTCCATATCTGCCTTGTTGGCCACTTGCATCATTTACTATTGTGACCAATGTTTGGCTTCTTGCATCTCTTTTTATGTGTTGGGACCTATGCAGTCTATCCATGTCTAAGAATTACGACTCCATTTTCTTTGAGTAATTCCAACCAGGACCAATGTGTTCTTTCCTGACTATCAGATCTATGCATTCTATCCATGTCTAAGAATTATGGGTCCATTTTCTTTGAGTAATTCCAACCAATGCCAATGTGTTCTTTCCTCACTATCATAAATTCATTTCTGGTGGAGGTGATCTTTCCTTACTACCTATTTCTCAAATATTTGTAGCTCTCAAGCTATCCTATCTACCCCAATCCTTTTCCAACTCTAGAACTTGCTCCTCATTACTTGAAAGGTTGTAATCTAGGTTCCACTCTGTCTCACTAGTTTTTTCTACACAATGAAGTGCCTCATTCCCTTGATGAAAAATCCAAGGTGAAATGAATTTCATCATTCACCTCACATGGTATTGGAACACTATTATACTTCCTATCATCCTCAACATATTTCTCTATCTTTTCAAGGAATTCCAAAACCAATCCTTGGTCCTTTATCACCAACTACTTCTTAGGAAAAGTGAATTTCATTAGTGATTCACATTCTTTATGCATAAGTTTCTGGTTCATACCCTACCAATTTTCTATGCATACACATACCTTATCCAATAAGATGGTTCACCCATCTCATACATTTGTGGTATATGCCTTCTTTCTACTCTTGGTTCTATCACTTAACTCTTACTCCAATTCCACACACTTAGTGTTCATGCACATAGACACTTCTTTTGTCATCTGAAACCCATAGACTGCGCTTTGCAATTACCTCAGAATTAACTGGAAGCATATTTGAAAACATGAACCTTTTTCTCTATAGTTTCTTCAAAGTATCCAAAGACACATTTGGAAATATATGGATCTTATTCTATCCTCCTCTAAAACAACTTTCAAATGACCTTGATATTTCCAATTTTGAGTTTGGAACTAAGAGTCATAGCTCCTAGAAGTTCATTCACTTTACCTTTGCAATTGAGAGTATGTCTCTTTGTCTTAATTTTATTTCCACCTAATTCTAGAGTAGACATGAGTCTCACAAGCTCATTTTTCCATATCCTACAACTTTTCCATGTCCTACTCATTCTAAGTTGAGCATTTGAAAATTATTCCATTTTGTCATAGGTTTACTCAGTTCTATGGGAACTGTTATCACCATATAAATTTTACGTCAATTTATGGGTGATGTTTTAACGCTTTGCATTATGCGCTCATGTTGTAGCGCCAAGAAACCAACATACAAAAATTATCACCATATAAATTTTACGTCGATTTATGGATGATGTTGTAGCACTTTGCATTATACGCTCATGTTGTAGCGCCAAAAAGACAACATACAAAAATTAGTACCAAAGTACTAGATGACACCAAGATCAATCACTCGAGACAAGAAAATTTTATTTTTATCAAAAGTATAATTGCACCAAGATCAATCACTCAAAATATACACATGAAGTGCATCATCAAATGGCATCAAAACAATTCATACATGAAATGCATCATCAAATGGCATGCATCATCAAATGGCATCAAAACAATTCATACATGAAATGCATCATCAAATGGCATCAAAACAGAAGTATAGTTGCACCAAGATCAATTACTCAAGGCAAGAAAATTCATAGACATGAAGTGCATCATCAAATGGCATCAACACAATTCATACATGAAGTGCATCATCAAATGGCATCAAAACAAAAGTATAGTTGCACCAAGATCAATCACTCAAGGCAAGAAAATTCATAGACATGAAGTGCATCATCAAATGGCATCAAAGGTTCTCTGTAATTTTTATTAAAAGTACTGAGCACGAGGCCCCATCTCCAAGTGCAGATGCAACACAACACAAGCATCAAAGCCTGGCATCAAAGACCGAGCACTCATTCATCAATAAAGGATCCCACGATGGGAGCTATATTATATTACACATCGAAATATTGCAAAAGTCTTTCTGTATATAAACACCGTTTTTCTCGTTTACACAGCCAATGTCGGATAAATCCCTGAGACAAATTAAAAGGCGCCAACAACGAGGGCGGAGGTGTAGCTCGGATGGTAAGTGGACGAGCTGGTTCCGGGCCGTATTCGACGCCCCCGGTTCGAACCTCAACTAAACGCTCTCAAAGTCCGTGCCCCAGGCTGGTCGGGCCAGATTTATAGTGGTAGCCGTCCGTTTCGTTCTCGGGTCTTCGGTATGGCTAGAACCCACCAGCTGTACAAAGTGTTAATTGTCAACAAACAAATTTGAACCGTGAGTTTCCAGGTGTCGACGAAATGCAGTAGAAATGCAATCTGAAAATGTTGTGAAGGTTGATGTTAGTCCTCCGTTTGAAATGAAATGAAATGAAAGTATTTTTAACGTCCACGAGGCTAAAAATAGCCTATGGGACAGATTGTTTTTCCATCTGGCTTTTGCATTCGGCCCTTTTCTTGTGAAGTTTTACAATAATCGCTCCCAGCTTTTCAACAAACTCTTCGCTGAATAGATTATCCCAGGAATTAGCTGCCAGAATACCTGCATAATTTTCCCTGCTGTCTTTGAGGGCCTCACATTCTAAAATGAAATGTTTTT
>JASDQU010243335.1:7462-22704 GCA_032191745.1 Picea mariana | reverse complement strand
CCATCAAATGTTTTGGCGAAGGCTTCAGCAGTGGCCTGGTGAGACCCAACTTGTAACCTTTCAGCGAATTCCATGCAACCAACATTTGAAAAATATCTTTGAACCTCGGGATGTGATTCCAGAAAGGATAAATTATCCAATTCTCGCTTGAGTAAAACGCCACTACGTTTTTTTGCCATTCTGGAGTTCAAACACTTGACAAATGTAAACCCTGTAACCGCCTAGTCGAGCTGAGGTTTTACGCTGTTGAAAGCAGTCCGGGCTTCGGCTCTGTTTTGAATAAAATGAAAACTTTGAAAGTGTGTTGTAAATGGTTTGTGATTCGAGACTTCTGCTTGATTTGATGGTGTCAGGTCAGCGATACCTCCTCTGTACCTGCATCTCCAAACACGATCTTTCCATTCCGAATGCGATGAACCTTGAGCGTGGTTTCTGGAACGAATTGGAATTCCAGTCACATCTGACATGCACGATTTAGTTTCCATGATTGCCCACTCCTATCAGTGCATGCTTTGGATTTGCTCTGACGTGGGGGTGATCACATCATCATTGTTTTCATACGTGGATATCACGCACGTGATTCCCGTTCCAAGCAGCAACGACCCGTGGAGAACGCCTCTGCCAAATGCTCGCTTGACGCTTTCACCAGCGCGCGAATCTGCGAGGAAACCCCTGTTAGCTGCTGAAAGTAAGTACTTTCAACAACGCACCGCTTTGTAGAAGACCCTTCTTAGCTGTTGAAAGTGTGTGCTTTCCACAGCGTGCCACCCGAGAACTGATTTCAAAATATTTTGAGATTTGACACTTTCAACAGCACGCGAACTGATGAAACGATCTCTTTAGCTGTTGAAAGTGAACACTTTCCACAGCGCACAATGAACCTTTTGAAAACACGTTAGCTGTGGAAAGTAAAAAACTACAATTTTGAAAGAGAAGACTTTATGGGTCAATTATTTTCTAAGACACACCAAAACCAAAAATTTTCTTAGCTGTAAAAACTCAAAAAATGACTTGAAGATACTACCCAAAGCTATGGTATCCATCACAAAAATCAACCGAAAAGACGGTTTCATTTTGGGAGTTAACAGGTGGGTGGCCACTGATATTCACCTGGATCAATCCTCCCCCCTTAAGAAACAATGGTATTCATTCCGCTGAGTTCCCCCATCATATGAGGAAATTTCTGCTGAATTTGGCCCTGAGTGAGCTACTTGCCTTGATGAAAGAGTTGCCCTGCTTTGACAACCCGATAAAGATAGATCCTCTACTGGTGAGTGCCCTTGACCTGTGTGTCCATGATATTATCAGTGGATGCATGTTCCATGCAGTCAGGGTTGAGCTCTATTGGCTTCAACTGTTCTGTTATCTCATTTTTGGTTCCTCATTCTACCTAATTCATGTGCTCTTGGGTTGGGCATGAAAACGAATGGTCGAAAGAGGAGAGCCAATGCTAGATGATTGTAATAAATTATTGAATCATTCCAGGAGGGAATGGATGTCTATTTGCATGAGATTGATGGAAGTTCAAAAAGAATTGTCCACAACTAAGAATCCTTGGAGTTTCTAGCAGGGAGATTTCTTGACCAGTAGCACTGGATCCCTGGAGATAAATGGAACAACCTGAGGGACTGCATGGCATAGAAATGAGTTCATTTCTTCGGATTGTGTAGGATGATGGGGAAAGAGAGCTGGAAATTAGGATTGTTGCGTGGTTGGGAAAATCTGAGAGCTTGTTAGCTAACTGCTGTGTGTTTTAGTTTTGGCCTAGGACCCATCCTTGTGGATTCATAGCCCTGACTCGGGGGTGACCTGTTGTTGAGAATTGGAACAACAATGTCTATGGTTGGGAGGAACATCCTTGGTCTACAGTCAGTTGGTGAATGTTTACTTGAAAGATAAGTGCTCTCTCTGTTTTCTGTATAATGTATATTCTACTGTGTATTTATTATTATCTCTAAAATTCATATTTATAATATACATGCTTACTGGTTATTGTTGTGCATGTAGCATGAATCTTGATTATTGCATATTTATAATATTATTCATTTGATTCATGTTGTAGCATGAATATTGATTATTGCATGTGTGTCTTTCATGCTTCTTTATTAATTAATTGTTATCATAATTTGAAATCAGTTTCAAAGTGAGTTTTTGAGGTAGCGTGGCCATCCCGTGGGTGGCTCGGTACGTTACAAGGATTATGGTGGCCTACCCTGCATAAAGATGCTAAATAATTTTTCCAGAGTTCTGACGTATGTTAGAGACTTGGGAAACCTTCTAAGAGAGATGAAATTCCCTTGGTTCCACAAGTGACGTTACAAGCATTTGACAAATGGGAAGTGGAATTTTTTGGGCCAATTAACCCACCAATAAAGAGGTCAGGAGCTAGGTATATTATTACTACGATGAACTATTCAACCAGATGGGATGAGGCAAAGCTAGTCAGAGACTGCAACGCGGTGACAACTGCACGATTTTTATTCGAAAATATAGTCACACGGTTTGGATGCCCCAGAGTACTTATGAGTGACCAAGAAACTCACTTTATGAATAGGAATATTGTAGCATTAACAGAGGAATTTTAGATCCATCATTATAAGAGTACACCATACCATCCTCAGGAAAATCCCACAGTGGAAGCCTTCAATAAGATTCTGGAACATGTGCTGACAAAGGTTTGCAACATAAGTCGTGATGATTGGGAATTGAAGATTCCATTAGTATTATAGGCCTATAGGACTACAGGGAAGAAGCTAACAAGACAAACTCCATTTAGGTTGACATATGGAAAATAAGGTGTTATGCCGATGGAGTTTATTGTACCAAGTTTGCACATTGTTGCGATGATGGAAATTATAGATTTAGCTGTAGTAGAAAAGAGATTGTTAGAACTAATAGAATTAGAAGAAGACTATTTTGTCGCAGATTTCCATCAACATGTACAGAAAGTGTGTGAGAAAGATTGGCATGAAAGACATATCAGGCAAAAGAAATTTCAGATGAGAGACTTAGTATTACTTTATGACATCAAGTTTCTACAACACCCAGGGAAGCTCCAAATGCATTGGTTAGGACCATATGTGATCTTATATGTGACAGAGGCAGGTGTTGTCCAACTCGAGAAGTTGGATGGAGAAGTGATGGAAGGTCTGGTTAACGAAATTAGGTTGAAACTGTATAGGGACAACCATGCTTCCACACACTAGTCCAAACTGCACATAATGTGTACCATAGTGTATTATAGTATAGGTAGAAAAAGAAAAAGTAAACAAAATAAGAAAAATAAATAAAGATTGTTCGACATAAGAGACAAAAGGTTGGAAGGAAGTATATAAGTGTTTTTCAAATTGTTAAGCCAACAAGTATCGTAGAAAGGAAGTGTGTGCAAGAAGGAATATGGGAATACGACAGAAGCAGATGAATAAAGAAGGAAAAACATTTAAGAAAATCCATGACGGGACATGCAATAAATAGCTACCATGACGGTGAAGTAGTGGTGCCACGTAGCCATAAATGGAGATCGAAAAGAATATTTTGATAGGTTGGAGAATCTAACAGATAATTCACTGAAGACACAGAGTTAATGAAAAATTGAGGAAGGTAATGAATGCTAAGGTAAGTGGATTAGACTGTAATTTCGAGCACAAATGAGTTTAGAAACTACTGGCAAGTGGATAAAAATAGTTGAAGGGTCAGATAGGTTAAAGTTATTGTTATTTCCATATAGAGTAGTGAAAGAAGAGAGCATGGATCCAAGTGAAATAAGAACAGAGCCGAAGAAKTTAGTCAAAGAGAAGAGTTACAGAGAACAATGGCACCACCTAAGGCAACGATGATGTCAACATCATCACCCAAGAAATGGCGTAATAAGCCACCCACAGTACCAGTATAGGCTAAGACACCAGGAGAATCAACGTTAGAKYTGAGTTCGACCTCCTTTCCAAGAGATTACATACTGTTGCGAAATGATACAACAAAGCTAGTTAACTTGTCAAAAGATGATAAGTACGAGCTTATGGAGCCAGAAATCCTAGCTGGAGTGATTGTAGAGGAAGATATGCTAGGCTTGATCCCGAGTTTAAAATATGTAGACCACAACATTATAGATGAGAATAAATTTTCAGAGTGGCATCGAGTAAGTATCTGAAGAGGTACATAATTCAAGAGACAAAGATGGTTGTGATGGAGCCAAAGATATGGGAAACATGGTTGCAGAAAGCTGGTATTATGAACCTATTTGATATACCACACTTCAGGAGGAGCGCATAAATTAATGCATGTGTAAAGATGTTATTGAGATACGTACATGGAGGGTACCTATGGCTCAACAGGTTGGTCTCAATTGATATAGACTTAATTTTGTGAATTATGGGATTACCGTCGTAAGGGGAGGACCATTCAATAATATTCTCAAACAAAAAGAATGAGAAGGCTCTATCAGAGAGCATGAAGGAAAAGTTTCATACATTCCAAGGACAACGCGGGTGAGATGTCACAAGCATATGTGACCTGACAATGAGGTTCGTGACACAAGCATTAGCTTGTAAATTGTTAAAGAAGTGTAGGAGGGACCATGTATCGGTGACATTCATCACGCCAACTGAGAAGTGCGTTGAGGGAGTAGAAATGATTTGGGAAACATTCTTTCTCAACTAGTTCTTGATAGATTGTTAAGAGGCACAAGACAAAGGGAATGAATTTCAGTACGTGTGGCTACTAATTCGAATTGCATTATCAACATGGAAGGAGATGGATGATACACAGTTTTTGGGAGTAAAGGATAAGCCATGCCTAGCCACTAGATATAAGAATTAATGACATACTACACATAAGGTGTGATAGATCGACAACAATGTTTCTTTCTATATATATAAGGAATCGATTCAGACAAGCATTCAGAGTACGCTGCGTGTACCACCACAAGTGGTCGAAGCATACAATCTAGTTGTGCACTTTAAGGTAGGGCACCATCACATATATGTGCAAGCCATTAAGGATCCAAATCATGAATGGATTCCCACATGATACTAGTTAACTGAGGAAGAAATGGGCCACATTATGGACGATTGGGCTGATGAGTGGAAGATCCCGCCAAAAAAGACATAGCCAGAAAATCCAGAGATGCAATGACCCGAGCCTGAAGAAATATCAAGCGAAGAAGAAGGAGAATAACAAGAGAAAGGAAATGGTGCAGGAAGAAAAACACAAAGGAAAACCCTGCACACAGGAGAGAAGAGGAAAGATCTTGACGAAGGAAAATTAGTGCCACAATGTAAGAAAAGGAAGGATGTGAAGGTATCAAATCCACAAGCACTTACAAAACAATATTTGGATAATATTCTATACCAAGTTAAAGAAGCAACCGATGAGGCTTTTGAGCATACAACAAGACAATAGGAGGAAATACATGTAGATATGCAAGCACAAATTATGACATTGCAACAATTTTTGGAGACCACACAACTTGACACAATACCAACATGACAACAAGTGAAAATAGAGAATATACCATGCACAATTGAAATGTAACCGATGACCTCTATTGTATCTAGAGAAAGACGTGTAATGAAGATAGTGAAGGGAGTCTTGGATTTCCCCACAATAGAATTGAAGGAGCAAGCAAAGACACTAAGTCATATTGACTTAGTGGTCTCTCAGTTGCCTACAAAAATTTTGTATGATTTACAATCGTGCGTGACAGAGGAACTTCAGGTGTGCACAGTATAGAACTCATTGGAGCTAGCCAAGACTATCGTATATAAGGACATACTGTAAGAATAATACGAACAAATCAGGCATGAATGGGATGAGGAAACACAAAAGGTAGAGAGAGTCAAACATGTAGTTGAGGGGGTCTACACCTTTATTCCAGAAGTTCTAAGGGAGGAAGACACCCCATTAGAGGACCATGTAACAAAATTAAGTGAAGCCATTCAAAGATTCCTAAAAAAGATCACTGATTTAGAGGCATGAAAAATACCAAGCACTCCCCCGGAGGAAAGGGAGAAACACAAAAAGATGACCACTACCAGCGTAGAGAACATCAAGAGTATGCAAGTAGAATGCGCTAATCTGTATACATAAAACACAGATGTTTGGAGGCAATTGATGGAAGATGTGGAGCTGCAGGAGATAGGCCAGAAGATACATGCTACACATGATAAGGCACGAAAGTTCAAGGTAGTCATGAGTACACTACCACCAACAGAGGTAGTAACATCTACAATCGAAAGCAAGAAGCTATATTTAGAAATAAATCAACCAAGGGTAGAGCAAAAAACACACACACAAAAGATTGAGCTATTGCAAGAAGAATCCTATAAGGTGACCACAGAGTTAGAAACCACTCAAGTCATGGTCAAGCAAATAACGCAGAAAACCACTGACAAATTGAAGACTCACTTAACCATAGAAATTAATGAGGAAATTGTATAGCTGGAAGCACAAGTCAAGGAAACAATTGCAATGTCCAACGATACACTACAAAATGTTTTGGCAACCTAGAAGCAAAGCTGAAGTGGCTTGGGACGAGCCACATGTTAGTGTTGGGGGCTTGTTGGAGTAGGCTATTTTGGATAAATCTTGGGAATTGCATAGGAATGGATCACGTGACATTTTGGCTAAGGAGCTGAGCATGTGCAAAGCAGCTGGAGCATGTTCGAGAGTCAACGTGAAAAAGGAGGAGAGTAGTTAGGATTTTGGGGAACTTTTGTCCACTTTGTAATCATTTTGTAATGGGCTTAGCCCTATTGTAAAGATATAAATTGTAATGGGTTTTTGGGTAGAAGAAGTGAAGTTTGTGAAGTAAGTTGATTTTAGTTTTGGTGATGAGTTTTGGAGCGAGAGTGTTTTGAGTGATGACTGAGGTTTTTGGGAGTTAGGTTCGCACTGCAATAGAATAGCTGAGGCAGGTTTGGGTAATGTTAATTGATACATATTATTGTAAGTGCAGTGTGTAGCTGTAAGGAGATTGTTGATGAATAAAATAAGAAGCCATCCATTGTGAACGTAGCCCAGATTGGGGTGAGCCACATTAAAACTTTGTGTCTTGATGTGTTGATTTTGTTTGTTATGATGCATATGATGTTTACTATTACCGCACAATGATGGTAAATGATTAAGTATTATGAATATTCCACTGTTATATGCTATTATGGTCATGCACACTTAAGTTAATGATGAATGAATAAATGATAAGTGGAGTAATGTTGCACACAAAAGTATATTGAATGATATGGTTAAGTAACAGAAACTACACACACAGTAGATGAATGTAAAATGCATAATATGATTATGTTGAATGCATCACTTCCCCTCATCACTACAGAACCTTAGTTCTTGCAGCCCCTCTATATGCCTTGAGAAAGAATTCATTTGTTTGTGGGTGATGCCGAAAGGGCCAGTGTCTTAGGGTTTTTTTGGTTTATTAATGATTAACCTAAGGTCTACCCACTACGCGCAAACAACATATAGGAATTTACTGGCCACGAGGTGAAAATGTACGTCTCTTTCCCTTTCACTAATTAACCATTAATTATTATTGTTATTATTATTATTATGTAATATATATATATATATATATATATATATATATATATTGTATTTTACATAGACCTTTCCTTGCCTTTCCATGCTTTGCCTTGCCATGCCTTTCCTTTACTTGCAATGCCTTTCATTGCCTTGCATTACCTCTCCTTGCGTTGCCTTGTCATGTCTTTCCTTGCCATCTCTAGCCTTGCCTTGCCTTGTATTTCCTTTCCTGGCCTTTCCTTTCCATGCCATGCCTTGCCTTGCCTTTCCATACATAGACCTTGCCTTGCCATGCCTTTCCTTTCCATGCCTTTCCTAGCCTTTCCATGCCTTTCCTAGCCTTTCCATGTCTTGTCTTTCCTTTCCTTGCCATGTCATGCCTTGCTTTTCCACGCCTTGCCTTTCCTTGCCATGCCTTGCAATTTATATTATATATCCTTCAAGGTTAAACACATAATTTCAACTAATTTAACAATCAAACTTATTCAATTTGCTAAATCTTTGAATGCTTATTTAACACCCTTCAATAAAATAGTGACCCGATTTAGGTATAGGTATCCTTCTTGAGTTTACACCTCTAATTATTGATTCCTTTCACATGATTAAAAATCATACAAAACCAAAATGATGATTAGCATTAAAGTGTTTGAATAGGTAAACAATTGCTTGAGCTGGAATACAATACAACATATGGTATCTACCCTTAAAAGAATACCACTAACCTATTCTCCTTTCAATATAAGCATCCAATTAATTCCTTCAAAACTATGAGAACCTATCATGGAAAATTTATTTATTAAATGAAATCATGGCCTAAGAGGTATCAATATATCTTCACATATTCATGAAGGTTTAAGACCATATATATCACTCTGGAAAGCTGAATCACAAAAATAAAATTCTTTTCCCAAAAACCTATAAAAATGTTTACAAAATTTCATGAAAATGGATAGTTTTTATTGAGCTTTTATGCTGAGAAAAACCACTACAAAAATGGATGATAATATGATATGGGAATATGTAAGTAGTATGTATGCAAGTAGATTATGCTAGATTATGCATAGTGAAGACATTTATGATTAAAAAGATGATTTCAAAAAATAAAAATAAAAAACAAAACAAAAATAAAAACAAAAAAAATAGAACTATTCTCTTCTTTTTGTTTATTTGTGTAGTTATTTAATGTAGCACTACATTGACCCCCCACTTACCACGTCATGATTTCATATATCTAAAATAATTAATCCAATGCCCAAAAACAAACCTAGCATATAATTTGCATAAAAAATATAACAAAATCTGCTTATTGTTATTGAGAAGTTTTTCATAAATCACAAACCACGTGTCCATCCAATTATCAATAAATTATTGATAAGTGCACAATTGATGCAAATACATTTGTTGCTAGACAGAAATTGTTCACTAGTTTTCAGATTAATAAACATCCGCACGATCTTATCTTTTTTTGTAAATATTTCACTTGTTTAGAATTTAAACGAATTTTATACTACTAATAAATACGAGCCTTGTAATTGGTCATATCATTCAACTTTCATTGTGCATAGACAATTATTTCCTTGACTTCCCATGCCATTCCTTTCCTTTCCATGCCTTGAATTGCCTTGCCATGCCTTGCATTGCCTTGCCTTGTATTGTCGTGCCTTGCCTTGTCAATTCATAACAGCCTTGCCATGCCTTGCCCTGCCTTGCCTTGCCATGCTTATCCTTTCCTAGCCTTTCCATGTCTTTCCTTTCCATGCCATGCCTTTGCTTTCCTTGCCATGTCGCACATTGCCTTGCATTTACTTTCCTTGCCTTTCCTTGAATTACCATGGCATGCCATGCCTTGCCTTGCCTTACTTAGCCTTCCCATGCCTTGCCTTGCCATTCCATTCCTTGCCTTGCCATGCCTTACCATGTCTAGCCTTTCCTTGCCTTGACTTGCCATGCCATGCTTTTCCTTGTCATGCCTTGCCTTGCCATGTCTAACCTTTCCTTGCCTTGCCTTGACTTTCCATGCCATGCATTTCCTTACCATGCCTTGCCTTGCCTTGCCATGACTTTCCTTGCCTTTCCATGCCTTTCCTTGCCTTGCATTACCTATACCTAGACCTATACATAGAACTTTCCTTGCCTTTCCATGTCTAACCTTTCCTTTCCTTGCATTTCCTTGTCTTGAATTGACTTTCTATGCCATTCTTTTCCTTGTCATGCCTTGCCTTGCCTTGCATTTCCTTGCCATGTCTAGCCTTGCCTTGCCTTGACTTGCCTTGCATTTACTTGCCATGCGTTTCCTTGCCTTTACTTTCATTGCCTTGCCTTGACATGGATTGTATTGCCACGGTCTAGGTCATGGTCTATGTCATGGTGTAGGTCATGGTGATGGTGTAGGTCGAGGTGATGGTTTATGTATAGGTCTAGGTCTATGTCATGGTCTAGATCTAAGTCCATGTCCAGGTATAGTTCATGGTATAGGTTTAGGTCTAGGTCTAGGTCTAAGTCTAGGTCTAGCTCTAGGTCATGGTTTAGCTCATGGTCTAGACCATGACCTAGACCATGACTTAGAGATAGAGTTAGAGCTAGACCTACCCTTTCCATATCTAGCCTTGCTTTGCCTTGCATTTCCTTGCCATGCATTGCCTTGCCTTTCCCTGCCTTGTCTTCCCTTCCCTTGCCTTTTCTTGCCTTTCCCTGTCTAGCCTTGCCTTGCCTTTCCTTGACCTAGACCATGACCTAGACCATGACCAAAACCTAGACCTAGACCATGATTGATACCTAGACCTAGACCTTGCCTTGGCACGTCTAGAATTTCCTTTCCTTGCATTGCCTTGCCTTTCCTTACATTTCCTTGTGATGCCTTTCCTTTCCATGTCTAGCCTTACCTTGCCTTGCCATTTCCAAATCAAAACTAGTTCCTTATTGTTGAAGCTTGAGGAGGCCATGGGTTTTTTTGGTATAAATTTAAATAAAATTGAAAATAATCATGGACATTAATCCAACCATCTTCATATAATATATGAAGGCCATAATAACATATAGTCATTGAAAAAAGCACCAATATGTTACATGGAAAAAATGATTAGCCATAATAACAAGTAGTCATCAACAAAAGGAAACATGTCACATCTGGAAAATGTAGAGATAATGGAAATGCTTAAACCATGTAAGAAGTTTTACAAGTTATTCGCTTGTCAAATATTTGGTTAGGTACAATTATATTCACTTTTGATTTGTCAAAGATAGGGTGATGCTAGATTTTTCATATTACGCAAGAAACAAAGTTTCTTGCATGGGAATAAAAGTCAGATCTCCAAATATCCACATAGCAATATTTTCCAATTCCCTTGGTTAACCTCCACACTACTTGGTAACTTATTTGTTACAACACAATTCTTTGTTGGCATTTGTTTGTTGGGATTATTTCTGTGAAAGGATGAGATTCAACTCGTTTGGTTTTTTCGAAGATGGACATTATGCCCATTGCTAACATGTCCATGAATGGCATGAGGATGTGAGTTACAACTCGTGATAAAACACTAATTGGGGCTCAGATGGACGAACCGTCAGTTGCATTGGAATTGGGGCATGGAGCTACAGCTAGGGGGACCCCTTCGCTGTCATTTTGTTTCCTAGAAAATCGTTTGATGGAGGATCTATGGAACTAGGGTTTTTCTTAGTGAGACACAATTCAATTTCTGAACAAGTGGTTGATTTTGAAGAACACTTACATGCAATTATGGGTAGCGTGGGATTTGGCCAAAAATACGTGCAAGAGCTTACGAAACTTAGTTATGCTAATTGGTTTGGATTTTATGACCCCTGACCAAATTGCCAACATGTCCCTAAATGGCTTGAGGAGGCGAGTTGCAACTCGCGATAAAATTCTAATAAAGCCTCAGATGGATGAACCTTTGGTTGCATTGGACTCCTGACACTAGGTTATAGCTAGTGAGACCCCTCCCTTGTCATTCTTCTACCCAAAAAAACATTTGTTGGAGGATCTCCAGAACTAGGGTTTTTCTCAGTGAGGCACAATGCAATTTATGAACAAGTGGTCAATTTTGAAGAACACTCTGCCGAGAAAGTGTGGGTAATGTGGTCTCATGGGACTTGGCCAAAAAAACATTCGAGAGCTTATGAAACTCTATTATGATGCTTCGTTTGGATTTTATGCCCCTAGATCAAATTTCCAACATGTCCTTGAAAGGTTTGAGGAGGCGAGTTGCAACTTGCAATAAAAATCTAACCGGGCCTCAGATGGACAAACCGTCCATTGCTTTGGACTCCTAACACTGAGTTACATTTAGGGGACCCCTTCTGTATCATTTTGTTTCGTGGAAAATCATTTGTCGGAGGATCTCATGAACTAGGGTTTTTGCCGAGTGAGTCACAGTGCAATTTCTAAACAAGTGGTCGATTTTGAAGAACATTGTGTCAGGTGATTGTAGGTAGTGTGGTCATGTGGGCTTTGGCCAAATAGATGTGTGGGAGCTTATGGAACTCATTTATGTCGCTTAGTTTGAATTTTATGCCCCTAGACCAAATTGTAAACATGTCCCTGAATGGCTTGGGAAGGCGAGTTGCAACTTGCGATAAATATTTAACCGGTCCTCGGATGGATGAACTGTCAGTTGCATTGGACTTGGGGCACCGGGTTACATCCCTGGGGACCCCTCCATTGTCATTTTTTTTTTCCAGGAAATCATTTTTTGGAGGATATTAGGAGCTAGGGTTTTGCTCAGTGAGGCACAATGCAATTTCTGAACAAGTGGTCAATTTTGAAGAACATTGTGCCAAGCGATTGTGGGTAGCATGGTCATGTGTGCCTTGGACAAAAAAAAGTGTGGGAGATTACAAAACCCAATTATGCCACTCAGTTTGGGTTTTATGCCCCTAGACCAAATTGCCAATATGTCCTTGAAAGGCTTGAGGAGGCGAGTTGCAACTCGTGATAAAACTCTAAACATGCCTTGGATGGATGAACCATTGATTGCATTAGACTATCGACATCATCTTACAACTAGGGGGACCCCTTCGCTTTCATTTTGTTTCCTAGAAAATTATTTGTTGGAGGATCTCTGGAACTAGGGTTTTTCTTAGTGAGACACTATGCAATTTATGAACAAGTGGTCGATTTTGAAGAAAACTATGTCAGACAAGTGTGGTCATGTGGGCCTTGGATAAAGAGACATGTGGGAGCTTATAGAACTTACTTATGTCATTGGGTTTATATTTTATTCCCCCAGACCAAATTGTCAACATGTCCTAAAAATGATTGAGGAAGTGATTTGTAACTCATGATAAAACTCTAACCGGGCCTCAGATGGATGAATCGTTAGTTGCATTGGACTCCTGACATCGGGTTAGATCTAGGGGGACCCCTCTGTTGTCATTTTGTTTCCCGAAAAAATGTTTGTTGGAGGATCTCTGGAACTAGGGTTTTGCTCAGTGAGGCACAATGCAATTTTTATGCCCCTAGACCAAATTGCCAATATGTCCTTGAAAGGCTTGAGGAGGCGAGTTGCAACTCGTGATAAAACTCTAAACATGCCTTGGATGGATGAACCATTGATTGCATTAGACTATCGACATCATCTTACAACTAGGGGGACCCCTTCGCTTTCATTTTGTTTCCTAGAAAATTATTTGTTGGAGGATCTCTGGAACTAGGGTTTTTCTTAGTGAGACACTATGCAATTTATGAACAAGTGGTCGATTTTGAAGAAAACTATGTCAGACAAGTGTGGTCATGTGGGCCTTGGATAAAGAGACATGTGGGAGCTTATAGAACTTACTTATGTCATTGGGTTTATATTTTATTCCCCCAGACCAAATTGTCAACATGTCCTAAAAATGATTGAGGAAGTGATTTGTAACTCATGATAAAACTCTAACCGGGCCTCAGATGGATGAATCGTTAGTTGCATTGGACTCCTGACATCGGGTTAGATCTAGGGGGACCCCTCTGTTGTCATTTTGTTTCCCGAAAAAATGTTTGTTGGAGGATCTCTGGAACTAGGGTTTTGCTCAGTGAGGCACAATGCAATTTTTGAACAAGTGGTCAATTTTGAAGAGCAACGTGTCAGGAGATTGTGGGTAGCATAGTCTCATGGGAATTGGACAAACAAACATGTGGGATATTACAAAACTTATTTATGCTGCTCAGTTTGGATTTTATGCCCCTGGACCAAATTGCCAACATGTCTCTGAAAGGCTTGAGGAGGTGAGTTGCAACTCTTGATAAAATTCTAATTGAGCCTTGGATGGACGAACCATCAATTGAATTGGAATATTGAGATTGAGTTATAGCTAGAGGGACCCTTCTGCTGTCGTTCCATTTCCTAAAAAAACATTTATTGGAGGATCTCTGTAACTAGGGTTTTTCTCAGTGAGGCACTATGCAATTTCTTAACAGGTGGTTTATTTCGAAGAACACTATTTCGGGTGATTGAAGGTAGCGTGATCACATGGGCCTTGTCCAAACATACGTGTTGAAGGTATCATGGTCACGTGGGCCTTGTCCTTGACAGACTTGAGAAAGAGAGTTGCAACTCATGATAAAACTCTAATCGGGTCTCGGATGGACAAACCATTAGTTGCATTGGACTCCAAACATCTTGTTACAACTAAGGGGATCCCTCTATTATCATTTTTCTGCTTGGAAAAGTGTTTGTTGGAGGATCTCCATAACTAGGGTTTTGCTCAGTGAGGCACAATGCAATTTATAAACAAGTGGTCGATTTTGAAGAACACTATGTTAGGGGATTGTGGGTAGCATGGTTGTGTGGGACTTGGCCAAAAAAACACATGAGAGCTTACAAAGCTTAGCTATGCCGCTTGGTTTGGATTTTATGCCCTTGGACCAAATTGCCAACATATCTTTGAATGGCTTGAGGAGGAAAGTTGCAACTCCCGATAAAACTCTAAGCGGGACTCGGATGGATGAAATTTCGGTTGCATTGGACTCAGGGCACCAAGTTACTATTAGGGGAGTCCTCCACTAACATTCTATTGCTCGAAAAATCATTTAAAGGGGGATCTTCATAACTAGGGTTTTGCTTAGTGAGTAACAATGCAATTTTTGAACAAGTGGTCGATTTTGAAGAACATTGTGTCAGGTGTTTGTGGGTAGTGTGGTCACATGGGCCTTGGAAAAATAGATGTGTTAGAGATTATAGAACTTATTTATGTTGCTTGGTTTGGATTTTATGCCCCCAAACCAAATTGCCAACATGTTCTTCAATGACTTGAGGAGGCGAGTTGCAACTCATGATAAAACTCTAACCATGCCTCGGATGGATGAACCGTCATTTGAATTGGACTTGGGGAACCATGTTATAGCTTGGGGAACCTCTCCACTGTCATTCCTTTTCCCATAAAATCGTTTGTTGGAGGATCTCCAGAACTAGGGTTTTGCTCAGTGAGGTAGATTGCGATTTCTGAACAAGTGGTCGATTTTGAGGAACACTATGTTAGGTGATTGTGTGTAGTGTGGTCTCATGGGCCTTGGAAAAACAAATGTGCGGGAGTTACATAACTCAATTATGTCTCTCAGTTTGAATTTTATGCCCCCAGACCAAATTGCCAACATGTCCATGAATGGCTTGAGGAGGCAAGTTGTAACTCACGATAAAACTCTAACTGGGCCTTAGATGGATGAATCGTTAGTTGGATTGCACTCAGACACTGGGTTACAACTAGGGGGACCCCTC
>JASDQU010243334.1:179352-199348 GCA_032191745.1 Picea mariana | reverse complement strand
TGTATGTGTATGGGTATCTTGATGTGATAAATGCCAATCTAACACTAGGTTAGCCATATTATTTGCTATTTGATTAAATTGTCTTGGAATATGTGTAAATGTGATGGAATCAAAATGTCAAGATAAAAGTCTGACTTGCAGGAATTTGCCAAAGAGGCAAGGATCGTGGGCACGGTACACATTGTTGAGCTGGAGGACAACCAGTTGAGAATCTAATAAAACGCTAAGGTAATGAATATGGTGATGGATGGCCTTAGCAAGGAGGCCATTGATGGTTGTGTACTCTGCTTGGTTATTGGTTGCTGAACCCAAGCATATGCCGCTGGAGTGGAGAAACTCATGTGAGGGTGAATAGAGGGCCCAAGTGGCTGAAGCACAATTCTGTGTCCAACGACTAGCTCCGTCGACGTAACCGATGTGGTAGGCCAATGGAGGAGGCATCTGTCAATAACACAAATGGTGGATTAGACGTAAGGAATGGAAAAGAAGACTAAAAACTCTAAAAAAGCATACAAAAAGAACAAGCCTAGTGTAGAATGGCTATGCTCAGGCGTAGACTTTATTTAAGTACAACCCGTTGACGGGTTCTTTGAGAGGGTGACCTTCGGGGGAGGCCAGGATGTATGGGCCTTTAGTGAGGCAATGTTGGATGATATAAGGTCCATGCCATAATGATTCAAACTTGCCATGGCCAAGGGTATCGTGAGAGATATCGTAAGCAAGGATGAGGTTGCCTTCGTTAAATGATCGAAGGTTGACATGGCGATCAAAGGTGGCCTTCGATCGCTTTTTAGCTGCCTCATTGTGCTATAATGAAGACCAACGGTCTTCATCCAGTGACTCTAAGTTTAGCAAACGTTGTTCCATCAGAGCAATGTCGGGTAATAGCTCAATAGTGGTGCGTAATGTGGGGATTTTGCATTCGATGGTGAGAGTGGTCTCAACCCCATGGACTAGATGGAATGGTGTGAAACCAGTGGCAGTTTTATTTGTCGTGCGATAAGCCCACATTGCAAAAAAAAACATAAGGTGCCAATTGGTCTTATGTTTGTTTACCATGCGCTGCAACATGGTCTTGAGGACCTTGTTGACCACTTCTACTTGTCCATTGGACTGAGGGTAGTACGGTGAGGTGAACTCATGGGAGAATCCTAACCTGGCAGAGAGTTTGATGAAAATATGATTCTCGAAGTGTTTCCCATGATCGGAGACTAATTGTAGGGGGACTCCAAAGCGGGAGATGACGTGGTTAAAGAAAAAATGCGTTGCAGTGTCAACGTGTTGTTGAAGGTAGGCATGGCTTTAGCCCACTTTGTGAAGTAATCGACTGCAACAATGATGTATTTTTGTTCATTTCTATATGGAGGGTTGCAATTCATGAAGTCAAAGCCCCATTTTCAAAAGGGGCCTGCAGTGATGACTGGGTGTAGAAGAGTCAGTGGCGCTCGTGCATTGTGGGCATAGAGCTGACATTTGTTGCATCGTTTCACCGCATGGATGCAGTCTGAGCGGTGGACATCCCTGAGATGTGGCCCCTGCAGGTACCACTGTGGCAGTCATTCAAGACTCGATTGGCCTTGTTGATAGTGAAACATCGACAGAGTACAGTGTATACCCCTCGCTGATATAAGATATCACCGATAAGGAGGTAGCGGGGAGCCTCGTGATGAATACGTCGACGATCGTCTCAGGAGAGGTGGTTTCTGAATTTCTGTGTTCGGAGGTAGATGAGAAGATCGTCGTACCTAGGGTCATCCAAGGGGATGTAAAAGAGATGTTCGTCAGGGAATTCGTTATTGATGGGGGTACTGGTAGTATCGAAGGAAAATGTCATGATGAGTTCTTACTCTTGGGTGTTGAAAATTTGAGGTCGTACTCTTGAAGGATGACGATCCATTCAGAAAATTTACCATTAATTTGCTGGCGACTGAGCAAGTATTGCATGGGGTTGGAATCTGCTATGACTTTGGTGGTTTGAAGCAGAATGTAATGGTCCAGTTTCTGGATTATGAGGACAACTGCAAGGGACAGTTTCTCTTCATGATTGTATTTCAAGGGTGTCCCTGAAAGTTTTTTACTAATGTAGTAAATTACATGCTCACGATCATCATCCTCTAGTTGGACAAGAACTTCTGCTATTGAGACGGCTGAGGCTGATATATAGAGGATATAGTCACGGTTATAGTCAGGTGGACTAATCAACGAGGCATTGGAGAGTGCCACTTTAATATCATCAAAAGCGGTTTGGGCATGTTCATCCCAGTGGAATGGGATGTCGTGGCATAGAAAGCGAAAGAATTCATGTGCACAAGTGGCGTAATCTGGGACAAAGCATCGTAGAAAGTTAGCTTTGCCTTGTAGACTTTGCAGTTGGTGTAAATTCCAAGGAGGTGGAATTTCTGTGATGGCTTGGAATTTGAGGGGGTCCGTGATAATGCCAGGTTGGGAAACGATGAACCCAAGGAGGCGCCCAGCGGTGACACAGAACATGCACTTGAGGGGGTTCAAGAGGATGTTGTACTGATGACACATGTGGAAGATGATTCATAGATCATCGAGATGTTGAGTGCATTTCTTGGATCAAGTTGTGAAGTCATCCAAGTATGCGAGGATTATATGAGCCAAATCATGAAAGATGTATGTCATGGCCCATTGGAAAGTGGCGCTAGTGTTCTTAAGGCCAAAAGGTATGACACGATACGCAAAGGTTCCCCAGGGGGTAGTGAATGTGGTTTTGTATTGATCGACTGGGTGAATTTGAATTTGGTTGTAGCTAGAGAAACTGTCCATGAAGGACAAAGCCTCGTGGCCGATGCAATAATCAATAATTTGGTCGATGAAGGGTGTTGGAAAGTTATCTTTGGGACAGGCGTGATTGAGATCGTGAAAGTCTGTACAAAAATGGATGGTGCCCTATTTTTTGTTAACAGGGACGAGGTTGGAGACCCATGATGTATAGGCGATGGGGTAGATGAAACCAACAACTCATAATTTGTCAATCTCGGTCTTGATGGCTGTTGCTTTGGATGGGTGTAGTGGACACGTTTTTTAACGGACAGGTGTGATATCAAGCTAGGTGTCTATATGATGTTTGACAATAGAGGGATCAAGGCCAGGCATCTCTATGTATGACCAGGCAAAAATGTCCCGGTATTCCTGGAAGAGAGCTTTGTAGGCGGTGATTTCTTCAGGAGAGCATATGACGCCAATGGTTATTTCCCCTATGATTCCAAATTTGATGGAAATATCAATTTTGATGGTGGGGGGAATATTTGCCATATTGCCTTCTTCAAAAGCATTGGGGGTAGGGATAGGGTTATTGAACCAATCTATATGCCCCGATGGGAAAGAATCTTTGGTTTCAACTACATATATGGGGTTTTGGTTAGGAGGCATGAAGGCTTCCTGTGAAAGAAAGAGCACTATGTGGTGGAGCACATCCCATGGGCAATCAGTGGTAGTTAACTCCTCGAGGATGTCTTCATCGCAGTGGAATTTCCAAGAATATATGGGGTCTAGAGGAGTGACATCATTGATTGTCATCATGTAGTTTTCTTCTGGTGGTAAGAAAACATGGGGGGGAATGCAAGGGGATTGCGATGGTTGGCTCAACATAAACCAAATATCAAGATACTGTGGGTTGAAAATGGTAGTTGGGCATAGAATTTTTGTGGGGAAATGAATTGGTGAATTGGGGGGATTTGGGGGCAAATCCTCATATAAATCATCCAGGAACCATGGGGGATTAGGGAGGGCCTCAGGTTCAGGTGAGAAGATATGAACCACATCAAGTGATGGGGTAGGGGTACTCACTAGTTCTGCTAGAGAGGGGGGTGTAGGGTTTTGAATAATCTCCATTTGGTGATGCCTGTATTCAATTATCATATGTCATTGATATGTGAAATTATCAAGTGATTCGTATAGAGAAAAAGGACACCTCATACATTCGTTGACTGAGGTTGTGACATAATGGATGTCTGTGACATGTGTTGGGGATGATGTATATGGGGTGGGTTCTTGCTAAAAGCTATGGTGTACTGCTATTAGCATCTGTCGGAATTGAGGTAACAATGGACAATGGTGTGTATAATGGCCATATTCTTAATAGATGGCGCATGCAAATTTGGTTCGCAGTCCTTTGCTACTTGTGTAAGGGGAGATAGCAATAATACTGGATGAAGCAACAAGCGATGGTGGTGCTCAAGGGAGTTGAATTAGATTGCGTAGCTCTGGGAGGTATGGGCACTTATTAGTGGGGTGTCCATCTTTCTCGCATAGTGCACAAGGAAGATAAACTCATGGAGGAAGTGGAGCAATAGGATCTTTCTTCTTCCATTTTCCCCTAGTTGTGCAGTGGTGCTAGTGAGTGGAGGTGTGGGTGGGATGGTGGGGGTAAGTATTGGAATATGCATTAGGATTCCTTCTATTTGGGGAGGGAGGAATGGTTGAGGGACCATCTTAGGCAGATGTAGATACCATACTAGAATTGCAAACATCATATTTGGGAGGGTAAGCATTGCGGCTACTTGGAATGCTTGTACGCCTGGTGAAGGGTAGAAGAAGGGGATTTGGGTGATGGCTTGGGGGACTGTCTCCCAAACCAGGATGTGGCCTTGGGGGAGGGTGTAATCGGGAACAGGTGGAGTAGGAGGATTCTCAAGGGGTGCCTGAGGGAGGAGCTCTGCGACTAGTGGGACATCAGATACTAATGAGACCTCTGTGAGAGGAAGGGTTTCTTCAGTGTATGTTCCATTGGATGAGATGACACATACTTGTGCTGAGGGATGCATGAGCGGGGGTGCTCCATGGTATGTCCCTAGTAAGGATGAGTCTTTGAAAATTCCTGGACCCATCTCAATGAGGATTAGTGTGAATGAGAGGTAAGATGTTATCGATGTTGGAGGAAGGGTTGGGCTCGTAATGTGATACTTGATCAATAGTGACGATCTTCCTGTTGTGGGGGAAAATCATTGTGCAAAACACAGAAGAAGCCATAGATTTCATCGCATACATGTAGCTATGTCCGAACAAGATGTTGTAATCGAGCGGAGTGTCGATAACCTCAATGTCGATGAGGATATTTTTTCCCCCGAGTTCAACAAAGACATTTTGGAAGAGACCTTCAGGAGAGGATGGTTGTCCGTCATAAGCTCTCAAAGTGATGGCAGATGGTATAAGCTCCGGGGAGCCAAGTTTCTACCATACAGTTTTGGACATGATGCATGTGGATGCACCTTCATCAAAAATGCAGCGGTGAACTGTGATGTTTCAAATTTTAACTGGTATTTGGAAAGCGACTAGAGCGGGGAGACATGGTTCCCCATTATCAAGATCGAAGGTGATGAGGAAAGTATCAAAGGGGTTGACTGCCCTCACGGAGAAAAGTAACGACTTTCGTTGTGTAGGAAAGGTTCGAAGGACTTCTAAAACTGACATGGAAGTAGGAGATTGTGCCAAGTCATCGATCGGGCTATACTTGTGTGCAGCTCGAGCCTGAGGGTTGAGAATGTTCTGTCATAATGGGATGTGAGGGATGCGAAGGGGGGGATAAGAATTAGGGCGAGGACTCATCAAAGGTGGTCCAGTTGTGGCTGGGGTTGTGTCCGAGGTAGTGGAAACAGAGTCAAGGGGTACATTGTATTGATGACTGCGTGTTTATAGAAGTATTTATTCCTCGCTGGTGAGGAGGATAGTGTGATCCATAGGATTGCCAAGGTTTGGATACTGTCTCATCTGGGGTGGGGTAGGATGTACCTCCTGTTGAGTGTTCATCACCCCTTGGTGTGGGATGGGTTTTTTCAATACGATGGGAGGTGGTTGCTACACATATTGTTGTGGGACATGTTGCAAGGCAGGTGGAGGTGGGGGATGTGGTCCACTTCTACATTCTTTCATCCTTTTGAAGTCCACAATATGGGGGTAATAATGAGTGTAATGGCCATACTCACAGAAAAGGGCACAACAGAAGTTTGTCCGAATATTGTTGTTGTTCTTCCCTTGGCATTTTTTGTTATTACTCCCTTGGGGGTTCTGGCTCCCCTGGTTCTGGTTGCTCCCGGCAGGTTGGTTCTACTAGGGTTGGTTCTGGTTTCCTCTTGGTTCAAGATTATTGTTTTGGTTTTTTCCTTTCTTTTTGGCATTGTTTGACTGATGGGCTAGATTAGCCGTATTCAGCTGTTCAAAATTTTGATATTGTTGAACGGGAGAGGGTTGAACAAAATTAACCCCAGCATGTGGTTGTCCTTGTGGTGAAATAATGGGCTAGGGAGGACCAGGAAATGGAAAGTACGGATTGTGCTATGGTAATGATTTGTAGGGTGCATAGGAAGGCATGGTGCTTTCACTAGTGCTTAGGGTATAATTGGTAGTAGAGGGGTTCCCATAATTAGGTTGAACAGTCAGGCGCACAATGGGCGTTGGCGGGGGTCGACTTATGGGTGGAGGGAGGGAAATAGGGTATGGTTGTTGATAAGGGAGCAGAGGATAATAAGAGGATCCTCCATATGCTGGTGGATATTGAGGTGTTCCATACATAGGTGGTTGTTGGAGGTGTGAATTGTGGTGTGTAGTGGTACCAATCAGTCCATCCGCTAAGTGAGACATTCCTGGTTTGTCTTGTCCAAGTGGCAGGAGTCTTGGGACGTCAGGTAGTACTGTATATAAGTATCCTGACTATGAATAAATGAGTTCGGACTGTTGGGCCTTGTTGATGGCTTCTTCTTTAGATTGGGGGAAGGTGGCAGCCATATCTTTGGCAAGGAGGGAAACAAGTGATTTGAGGAACCAAGTGAGACATTGTTGTG
This sequence comes from Picea mariana, assembly GCA_032191745.1. NCBI lineage: Eukaryota > Viridiplantae > Streptophyta > Pinopsida > Pinales > Pinaceae > Picea > Picea mariana. The sequence goes on along the minus strand of JASDQU010243334.1, from coordinate 192,545 downwards.
GGGTATCTTCAGCTTTGCAGAGACTACATCACCGACGCCATTTGTGAATGTGGTCGACAATGTGCATGGTGGAGGTTTGTTTAAACTATGAGAGTAGTTCAAGACCATTGTCATGATGAATGGGTAGTTGAAAGAAGGTAAAAAATGCTTTGGCCAAGGATTCAAAGGTTACATGGGATCCAGATTTTTCTTCTACATACCACTTGGCTGATGGGCCAGCAAGTGTGTGTTGAAATAACCTCAATCAGACAGAGTCATCCATGATGCTATTTGAAGAGCACCATAAGCGAAAGGTCATGATATGGTTGGTAGGATCGTCTCCCGATTTTCCTTCAAACTTGGGAATGTATGAAGGAAGTTTGGTAGGCGTTTCAGGCCATGTGGGGTCATGCAATATAGGATCATTAGTGATTTTAGTCAGATCCGGTATGTTGAGGGAAGCCAAGTATGGCATTTGAGGTGGTGGTGGAGGATTAGTTCCGGCCATGGTGTGAGTGTTTTTTGTACTTGACCCTTGAGGGGGACTAGGTGGGTTTGTACTTCCCCCTTGAGAAGAAGTTGCCCCCCCGCTTCTGTGTAAAGGCAAGCGAGTGGATGGTTGACCTTGGGAAGTGGACCTAAGTAAAGTGGAATTGAGCAATGTTGATCCCAAGATTTTAGCACTCACAGGGGTGTGAGAAGGTGAAGTCGATGAGTGGGCATGACTAGGAACTCCCCCTAGGAGAGGAGGGAGATTTAGCAAGTGTCTGGAACAAAGGGGATTCTATGGTTCCCCTATGATGTCCGACTAGTTAATTGGATGTGTGCAAAGGGTGATGAGAGCAATAAATGAACAAGAGCCTTTGCTATAATTTTTGGACCTTCACGATATAATTCACAATCACATTTAATCACAAAAGCATCATACATAAATCAATTGATATATAAGAATATATGTGGGTAGGTGGTTTTTGTCTGCGTGGGAGAACAAAGAAAAACAAATGCTCGTGTCCTAAAATATGTAACGTCCTTCCTCTCAAATAGCACTGGACCTTCCAATAGCATTCGACAATGAGGTCTGAAGCCACTGGAAGAGGAACTAGTGAAGGATGAAGTAATCAGTTATAATGAGGGGGTAGAGGGTGCATATCCCGAAAGAGTTGGTGATATTTCCCAATAGCCACACAAAATCTGATCAAGGTGAAATTGGATCCCACAATTTCCACCTAGGTAGATGTCCTAAAATTTGGTCACTAGGTACCTCGGTCAAAGTGCATCATTTATATTTTCGGCCTAAAAAATGGGTCATGGGATGGATCCCATCCAAGAGGTGGGTGCCTCAAGGGAGGAATGCACAGAACAACTAGACCTCGGCCTTCAACCCTTCATGGGTATCTCCCCGCCTTATGGTGTTAGGAACACTTGACTTGGAGGATTTAAAATCTCCCTATTTGACAACTTCTATTGTTTGAAGATGTGAGAACTAGATAACAGGGATTTATTTGGATGCCTATCCCCGAAATCCTACCTAGACTAAAAAAATTCTTTTGGCACTTCCTATGGAGGAAAACTTAGTGATTTTTTAGAAATATTTTAGGTGTGGTTGTTTGAGAGGTTTGGGGTGTGAAGCAACCTTGTTGAAATTAAGTGGGAGTGGATAGTTTTTGTTAAGAAAAAGGGTGGGGCGTTTCAGAATCCCGTTGGAGGAAACTTACTTCTACCTCGATGATTTCTAGATAAAACTATGTGAGTGATTGGTGAAATTTGTGTGTGAACAAGTGAAACTGTGCCAATGTTTTAATAATTTAGGTGTCACCTTGCTGCATGTGGACTTCTCTTGGTCCTTTACAAGTCTTGATTACCTAAGCTACTATGTGTCATTGGTACAACCTTGCGGAATTTTAAAGTCCCTAGGAAACTAGCATGTGGACATGTGGGTCCTTACTATTCATTTAATTCCCTATTGTGATTTAATCTAAGAAAGCTTTGAAACTATCCTAGATTGTGGACATGTGGGCATGTATGGGCCGGTACAAAACCTTTAAACTTCCCTAGTGATTTAATCTAAGAAATTAAAATTCCAACACTATCCTATATTTGTAGCATGTGGGCATGTATGGGCCCTTACAATCTTAAGATGTGTTCGAAAAAATGAACTAAGAGGAGTCCCGAGGGGGCTGTTGTCCTCTCCTAAAGATTTTGTCTTTTTTAAGGGAGATGGAATTTTCCCTCAATCTCTTTCTAATTCTCAAGATCGCTTTGGGGTGCAAGAGAAGAGCATACTCAACGATTGATATCCAATTTCTAGTCCCAATGCAAGTTTTATATGTGATATAGAATGATTCCAACTTAAAATTTTAATCAAAGCAATCCATCCATGTGGCCAAATGAAAGCAAAAAGAGGAAAAATAATTATTTTAACCCCCTAAGTGCCTATGTTTTGACTAATCCTTTCATATGGAGAGGGTATCTAAGTGTGGTTCATATTACAATCTGCATGAAATCAATTTTTATAAGGCTATGGGCCATCAACAAATCACAAAAACCCTTACAATATTTGATTTTCTGGGCAGATGCACGGGTCGCAGAGTAGATAGTGGCACATTGGGTGCCAATGCGCAGATTAAAAATGACTTTTAGGTGCAGTGCATAGAGGGCATTGAGAAACACTGGGGGTTTCACGCACGTGCTCAGAAGACGCGCCTGTGGGTTATAAAACCTGCGCATGTCTTGTTACATGGTCGTGAAAGAAATTCTGGATGAAATTCTCTCATCTCAGCTTTGAATTTGGCTTTCTACAGATCGGCTTGGGCCGGTTATGGTTCTTGCAAGTTAAATAAACAAAAGGAAGAGATAAAATAACCCAAATGGGGGAGGAAATTGATACCTTTCCCCAGTGGAGTCGCCAATCTGTTGCATCTCTTTTGTCACCTAAATGAGCAAAATAGAGAGGCTTACAAGCCCAGTTGGGTTAGCTAGGCAAGACAGTAGTGAAGGAAAGAGTTAGAAGTATAAAACATAAACGGATAAGTAAAGAACAAAAGTAAGATCATTAAAAGAAACTAAACTAGAGTGCATAAGGACATTAGGACAAGAAATAAACAACATTCATGCCACCAATGGAAAGGATTGTATTAGTGGAAAGAAAACACCTCTTCCTCCAAGGGAGGTATATGGGTCCTCTCTTCCTCCAAGGGAGAGATCTTGGACCCCCAAATATTGACCTCTTCTTACAAGTAACAAACTAGGATGAAATGGTGAAGAGAATCTAAAGCACATTCACTCGAGAGGTGATATGAATGGATAAATGAAATGGTGCTTGCATGCTCGTGATGACGAAAGAGGATCCTCCAAGAGAAAATAAGCAGCATAACAATACAAATGAATTCCTTGAAAATATAGTGCACCCATGGCCTCCTTATATAGCATAGCTTTGAGGCATTACGTAACCAGTTCTTAGTGTGAACAAGGTGCCCTTTAGGGAACCCTTAGGTCTTTGACCAACCCCCTACTCGGATTCAGCCAAGATTTGGATGTCAAATCGACTTGGAAGATGAACCAGAAGTGGGTGGAAGGCCGACCAATATCATAAATGCGTCGCTCTGAGGGGTGCGCGGTTTTTTCCGTCCACATTGGCGCATCGTGTGCATGTGCACTTTTCGTGCATTTATGGATGGCGCATGTACACGTGCTCCTTGTGTAGTCTTAGCGCATGTTGATTTTATAACTGGTTGTATAGTTTTGGACCTTTTGGAAATGCATTTTTGTTCCATGAGTGAACTAATGAGTGTTTTGGCGATGTTGGATTCTTGTAACCATTTGCAGATGAAATGCCAGTGATAAGACTCTCCTTCTTCTCTTTTCTCATATTTTCTCTGCAAATTGTGTATGTCATTCACTAGATAGATATATTAAGTGCAGGTTCAACAAATTTACATGGTATTTGTGTTGACGGATTGCTAGGAAAAAGACACGCCAGATTCTTTTTGCAGGTACCAAAGATTGAAGACAATGAAAAAATGGAATTCCCAAAATAATTCATTCTTACACTGTACAATTTATTTGCATGGAAAGAGAATATGATAGTGCATCTTTGAGGAAGATTATTATACAAGTTAACCCTAGACATAGAGACCAAACCCACAATAACCATAGAAAAAGACAAGTATCTGAATTGAATGGACGAAGTGTTTGGAACTATTTGCAGTCTCATTTCTCCTGAACACCTCTTTCACATACCCCCCTGTAAAACCCCCAATGAATCCTAGACCACCATGGATGGGATTTTTGGAAAACAGGACAAGATGAGGGGGCACATACTCAAGGTGGAATTTCTCACATTGGATCCAAAAACATTCGACAATCTCCAATATTTCTTTACCAAATATAAGGATTTGTTGTCGCAACTCAAGGATTGCGGGGTTGATAAATATAAGGAGGAGAAACAAATGGTTCTCACCATTCTCTCCAAACTTGGTCTGGAATACTTAGTGTTTGTATCCACATTTCATTCAGTTAGGCTGACCTTTGTATCCACCTGGAAGATGCCCTCTCTTGAGGTCTTTATTGAATCTCTGACACAAGAGAAGAACAAGCTTATCAACATGGGAAAAATCAAAGGCCCAAAGGAGCATGCACTTACTGTTCATGATGGTAGTGTCCATCAAAATAAAAAATCTAAAGACAAAGACAAAAGGAAAGCACATGAAAATCGAAATAAGGAAGGGCACTCAAAACCATTCAATGATGCCTTCGGATCCAAAGGTGGAAAGGGAAGAAAAGAGGAGAAATGCACTTACTTGCATAAAGGATTCCATCCAGAATCTACATGTATGTAGAAACAGATAGATCAAATGGCCCAAATAATTCAACAAAACATCCTTGGAGATCGCATCCCTGAGGGTTCCAAGAAGAAGAATCCATAAGATCAGAATCCCAAGAAAGGAAATGATAGCCATGCTTTGATTTCCATCAACTCCTCTCTTGATGCTTGGATCGTAGATTTGGGTGCATCACACCACATGGAAGCCACAAAAGAAGTGCACTCTTCATTGGATTCATGCAAAGGTCCTCCTATTTTTATGGGGGACAACTCTCCAGTCGAGTTCACCGACAAAGGAAGAATTGAACTCACAAACAGAAGATTCAAGAATGTGCTACACGTTCCCAAACTTTCCGTCAAGCTTATCTCAGTGTATCAGATCACAAACTCTGGCACCGGAAAGAGAGTCACATTCACACCTAATTCATGGATATTTATGACATGAAAACCAATTCTAGAGTTTCTATCGGTGAGGTAAATCATTAATCTAGACTCTACACATTTTCTGAATTTATTGAACTAGATTCAACATTACTGCTTACCCATGCTGATGAAAGAAGTATTATATGGCACGAAAGGTTTGAGCATTTAAATTTCAGATATATGCAACAACTTAGCAAGTAGGGAATGGTTGATGGTCTACCTGACATCCACTTCTCCAAAGTAATTTGTGAGGGATGTTTTCTTGGAAAACACCCTCAAGAGAAATTTGACAAAGGAAAGACTCAAAAGTATTCCTTTCCTTTAGATCTGATCCATAATGATCTAATGGGCCCTTTTTCACATCCATCAATCAGTAAAGAAAGGTACGTGCTCATTTTGTTAGAAAAACAGGATCGTGAAGAAGTAAAATAAAACAAATGTGGAAATAAAAACACATAAGATGCACAATAAAATAGAGACACAAATATACGTGTTTCACCCAGTGTGGGCTACATCCACCAAAAAAAAATTCGGGTCCTTCCTTTTTTATTATCCAACAAAATGAAGGGATACAACCTACAACACACCCGTTGTAACTTCCTCTTCTTTCTCTCACATTATCCTCTCTTAGAATACAATAATCACAATAATACATAGACACAATACAATTCCCTCATAAAATAAGGTTTCCTTCTAGGGAAAAAATCCCTAAAAGTAACTTCTACCGTCATATCTGTGACCTTATAATGAATGGTCCTTATTGACTATGAAATTACAATATTTTATAAGGAGTTGTTTCCCAATATTTCGCTTCAGGGGCATTGCCCCCCGAATCCTTGGCCAGGCGGGGGATACAAAAATTGTCTCTACCCACCCTGGACCCCCATGGAAACAGTTTGGTGGGAAATCCCCCCCACATCCCCTCGTTATGGAATGGGGTCCAAGAACAACTGAAACAAACCTATGAACTAGGAATATAATCAAGCTCCATAACCAAAAATATCCCACTTGGAGAATGATCACAATAACTCCACTACTGGTGTACCTGCTAGAATATACTCCACCTTAGACATGGAAAATTTCTCATCTTCACCTACATGCTTGAAGGCCAACTGAAACTGAGCAGGAACTTAGTTTCTCCTTGGTTACTACCTTTGTTAACATGTCTGCAGGATTCTGGCTAGTATGTATTTTTTCCAACTTCAAATGTCCATCTTCTAAGATGGATCATATGAAATGGTACCTGAGTTTTATATGCTTAGTATTTGAATGGAAGGATGAGTTATTTGAAAGATGAATGGCACTCTCACTATCACAATACAGCCTACTATCCTCCTACTTCTTTCCCAATTCCTCCATAAACCTTTGTAATTAAATCATTTCTTTATTAGTCTCTGTAGCATCAACATACTTTGCTTCTGTTTTTTAAAGTGAAACAACATTTTGTAGTTTTGAAATCCAACTTGCTGTTGTTCCACCTACAGTAAAAACATACCTTGTGGTGCTCCTCCTTCTATCTTTATCACCTTCCATATATGAATCAACATATCCCTGTAGAATAGTGTCTGAACCTCCAAAACATAATGCATGAGTAGCAGTACCTCACAAATACCTGATAATCCACTTTATTGTCTCCCAATGTTCTTTATCTGGATTGTTCATATACCTACTCACAACTCCCACTACATGTGCAATATATGGTCTTATGCAAACATCACATACATCAAGCTACCAACTATTGATGAATAAGGGACCCTGGACATATACTTTATCTCCTCTTGTGTCTTGGGACACATTGCCTTAGTTAATTTGAAATGGATGGCCAAAGGTGTAATAATTGGTTTTTCATTCTATATTCTAAACCTCTCCAACACCTTCTCTATGTGCTCACCCTAAGACAATGTCAATTTGCGGTTTTTCTTGTGTCTTGTTATTCTCATACAAAGGATTTTCTTTGCAACACTAAAATCCTTCATCGCAAATGAATTACCTAATTTCTTCTTGAGTACATTTATATCCTGCATATTAGACCCTACAACAAGCATATCATCTACATACGATATCAAGATAATATAGCTTCCATTTTCTATCCTTTTAAAATAAACACAGTGATCAGAATGACATCTACTATAACCTTGTTCTGTCATAAACCTATCAAACTTCAAATACCACTACCTTGGAGCTTGCTTTAGGCCATACAAGCTCTTCTTCAACTTTCATACCAAATTCTCATTCCCTTTGACCACATACCCCTATGGATGTTGCATATAAATCTCTTCATACAAATCCCCATGGAGAAAAGTTGTTTCTACATCTAACTACTCAAGATGAAAATATTCTACTACCACAAGACTTAAAATAGTCTTAATTGAATTCATTTTAAGAACAGGAGAAAATATTTCATCACAATATATACCTTTATTTTGTGCAAACCCCTTTACAACAAGTCTATCCTTGTACTACTTTTTTCCTCCATCCTCTTCCTTCAACTTCTAAAGCCATTTATTCTGCAATTCTCTTTCTCCCATAGGAAACTGAACCAAGTCCCAAGTTTAGTTATTTACCAAGGAATCCATTCCCGCTTTCATGAATTTCTCCCACTTCTTTTTAGTGTCTACCTACATTTCCTCTTCATAACATTTTGGTTCATTAGAATCAGTCAACAATAAATAATGCAATAAAGGAGAGTATCGTTCAGGGGGTCTACTTAACCTGGTAGATCTTCTAACAACACTTGCATGAGTTTGAGGTACATGTTTATTTTGTTGTTGTACATTTTGATTTTCTGGTACCTTTGGAATTTTTTTTCCAGTGATCTCATCAAGCACTGTTTATTCTGGTTTTTCTTTTTTCCCGTTTCTTTCCTACAACTGATCTTGTACATAACCTTCTCATTGAATATGACATCTCTACTCCTAATTATTTTATGAATTTCATAATCCCATAAGAGATAAATAAAATCATTAACATTGTATCCAATAAAGGTACACTTCTTGGATTTTACCTCAAGCTTTGTTCTATTTTCTTTATCAATATGGAAAAATGATTCACAACCGAAAGTCTTCAAAATATATTAGTTTACCCTTTTACCCTTCCATGCCTCCTCTCTAATTCCACCATCCAAAGATCTTGAAGGTCCTTTGTTTATTAAGTAAACAACAATATCTACAACATCTTCCCAAAACTGTAAGGGAAACACTGCATGCAATCTCATACTCCTTTCACGCTCCATGATGGTCCTGTTCATCCTTTCTGACACACAATTTTCTTGTGGTGTTCCTGGAACTGTCTTCTCTCTATGAATCCCATGGTATGAACAATAATCATCAAACATCTTGCTATAGTATTCACCACCATTGTCTGATCCGAGACACTTCAACCTTTTTCCTATCTCATTCTCAACCAAAGCTTTCAATTTCTTAAAAGTATAAAAAACATCAGTTTTTTGTCGAATGCAATAAACCCAAGTTTTTTCTAGTTGCATCATAAATAAAAGTAACATAATAATGAGAGCCACCAAGAGATGATACCTGATTTGATCCCCATACACTTGTATGCACATGCTCTAACCTTTCACTCTTATTTTCTTTTCTGACTGTAAGAAATATAACTCTCTTTTATTTTCCATAAACACAGTGCTCAAAAAATCCAAATCAATTTGTTTAATATCTGGAAACAAATTTCTTTTGTGAAGTATCTGCATCCCCTTTTCACTCATGTTTCCAAGCCTATGATTCCACAGTGTTGTATCCACTCATGTAGAAGATAAAGAGATATAATAGTCAGTATTACCAGTACATAAATGCAATGTACCTAAATTCTCTCTTTTTTCTATCACCAATGATCCTTTGGTGACCTTCCATGCCTTATCTATAAATATAGATATACATCCTTCACTTTCCAACTGCCCCATTGAAATTAGATTTATCCTTAGATATGGAACATTTCTTACCTCTTTCAACAACCATTGGTTTCCATTCTTTTGCTTTATTTGTACATTTCCCATTCCAACAATTTTGCATGGTGCATCATCACCCAAATGAACCTGTCCAAAATCACCTTGAACATAATCTAGAAAATGTTTCCTATAAGGTGTGGCGTGAAATGAAGCCCCTGAATATACTACCCAAGACTTAGAAATATTATCTACTAAAAGAATCAAAGCATATTGTAACACATCACCTATTAAATTTGCTTCCTTATTTTTCTCCTCTTGTCCATCTCTTTGCTTCTTTTGAGCTCTGCAGTATTTCTTCATATTTCCTTTCTTCCCACAATTTCCACACTCTATATTTCCCAGTCTATATTTGTATCTTACCTTCCTAGAATTCCTGTGGTTCCCTTAGCCCTTTCCTCTATCCTTTTGTCTTCCACAATTATCCATGTTTAATATATTACCTGCTGTCTCACCTATGCTTTTCCATCGCATTTCCTCGCTAAGGATAACACCAACAACATCATCAAATTTTAGAGTGTTTGAACTAGAGACATAGTTACTTACAACCATGAACAAGCCATTCCAACTTTCTGGCAATGAGCACAATATTATAATAGCCATGACCTCATCATCAAAGTCCACTTTTACAGAACTTAGTTGATTAGTAACCATATTAAATTCATTTAAATGATCTGCAACAGACCCACCTTCTGACATCTTCATATTAAATAATCGCTTCATTAGAAATACCTTATTGGACGCTGAGGTTTTTTTATACAATTTATCCAATGCATCCATCAGCTCCTTCATTGTATTTTATTTCGAAATATTGAAAACCATCGATGCTACCAAGCTCAGTTGTATCATTCCTAGTGCCTTTCTGTCAAGAACATCCCATTCTTCATCCTTCATGGTCATCATCATCTTTGTTATTCCTCCCAAAGGTAGGAATAGATCCTTATGATATAAATAATCATCCATCTGCATCTTCCATAATTAGTAGTTTTGGCCGTTAAATTTCTCAACCCTAAACTTTCCATCTTCCACCATTGCTCCCACTCCAACTAGGAACCCTCTTTTCCTGTGAGTTACTTTTCTCTCTGATACCAGTTGATAGAAAAACAGGATCGCAGAGCAATAAAAAAAATGAGGAAATAAAAAAATAGAAGATACACAAAAAAATAGAGACACAGATATATGTGGTTCACTTAGTGTGGGCTACATCCACTAGAGAAATTGCCAGGTCCTTCCTTTTTATTATCCAACAAAATGAAGGGGTACAACCTACAACACACCCAATATAACTTCCTCTTCTTTCTCTCATAGTCTCCTCTCTCAGAATACAATAATCACAATAATACAAAACTGCAATATAATTCCCTCATAAAAGAGGGTTGCCTTCTAGGGAAAAAATCCCTAAAATAACTTCTACCATCAGATATGCGACCTTATAATGAATGGTTCATTTTGACTATGAAATTAAAATATTTTACAAGGAAATGTTTCCCAATAATTTTCTTCAGGAGCACTGCCCCCGAATCCCCCACCAAGGGGGGAATACAAAAATTGTGGCCACCCCCCCATGGACCCCTCTAGTGACAATTGTGGGCGGGTAAGCCCCCCCACACCCCCTGTTAGGGAATGGGGTCCAAGAATGGCTGAAACAAACCTCTAAATCAAGAAGATAATCAGGATCCACAACCAAAAGATTTTGTTGATAATTTCTCATGCTTCACATGGATTTTCTTTTGCAGGCAAAAATAAGAGGTATTTCAACACCTCAAAGATTTCAATGCCCTTGTTGAGGCACATTCAGGAAAAAAAATAAAAGTCATACAAATATATAAATGGGGAGAGTATGTCAACCATGAGATACATAATCTTTTTCATGAGGTCGAGATTCAGCTGCAACACATGGTTCCCAATACTCCACAACAAAATGGAGTTACTGAACAAAAAAATAGATCTCTAAAAGAGATGGAATATTTCATTCTACATGCAAATTCACTTCCACAGATATTATGGGCTAAAGCACATAATTGTGCAACCTACATCCAAAACACATCTCCTCATAGATTTGTCAAGGACAAGAGTCAAGACCCCCTATGAGGCTTGGAGCGGCCTCAAATTGAAAGTGACCCACTCCTGTATTTTTGTTTCACATGCATGGGATATGATTCCCTATGAAAAGAGGAAGGCACTTGATCCACAAAAAACATAGTGTATATTTTTTAGATTCCCTGATGGTGTGAATGGATACAAAATCATTGATATTTCCTTGAACCGACTCATCATTGAGTGGAGTGTCCAATTTGAGGAAAGTGTCTCACATGTACCTGAACAACCACATGCAGACACTTTTGTTCTTCCACCTGTCAGAGATGATGAGCATGCACATGTTGACTCTTCTTCAGATGAGAGTTATGATTCATAGGATTCAGATGATCCATATACAGAGTCAATATAGTCATATGCAGAGTCAGTGCATGCATATGCAGATGCAGAGCCAGAGCTGAGGCCCAAGTGGGAGAACAATACTCTTCAGGATGCAGAAGATCTTGTTGGCGATCCAGTTGATATTAGGAGGAATCGATCTAATTTCAAGGAGCCGCCTCTTGCACTCACTCCAACTGAACCAATGCCACCTAGGCATATTTTCTTGGTTTAGTCTTCAAATCCATAGTCCTATGACGACGTTGTTGGAAATCCCTTTTGGGAATTCGCCATGCAGGATGAGTGCAACTCCTCCTCGAGAACCAGAATTTGGATCTGGTTCCCTTTACTTCAGGAAGGAAAATTGTTAGGAGAGGTCTACAAGACTAAGAGTGCAGAAGATGGATAAGTTAGTATATATAAAGCTAGATTAGTTTCCAAAGGCTTTCAGTAGGTGTGTGACATTGACTATGATGAGACATTCTCTCTAGTAGCGAAGATGGATTCCATATGTTTGGCACTTTCCATTACAACAGCCAAAGGATGAGAATTCCATCAGATGGATGTGAAGAATGCATTTCTTCATAGAGATGTCTCTGAGGAGATCTATATGGAGCAGTCCCAAGGATTTATGCAGGATTCATCTTTGGTTCATCGACTGAAGAAGTCTCTTTGTTGGTGCAATTACATGCATAATATATTACCAAACATAAATGATCAACCGAGATTCATAATCAATAGAGCCAATGCACTATATGTGTCGATAACAGATAGGTTCCTATGTCTATTTAGTATAGCTAGATAAGAAAATCATTTAGAAACCAACACACTTTTAAAAATGACAATCTTCACACAATTCGAAAGCTAGAAAGAAAAACTCATAAACAAACAAAAGCTCTTGCTCAAGTGATGGACATGTTCATTGATGGCTTATGAAAATAAAAGATGAACTTTGATTCTATCTCCTGGAGAAACTAAACTAACAAGTGGGATGCTCCATTAAAGCTCAGGTATGGTGAAATATGGAGATCCAACTGTTTCTGCATTACCACACTTTGCAACAAATTCGAATAGTGAAATCAAACAAAATAACATGAAATCAAAATAACTAACACATGAAATGAAAATCTACACTAACAATTTACAATAAGCTTACCAAGCTAGATCGGTGGCCCTTGTCGATGCCAACATGGAAGCTTTAGATCACCAGATGCTAGCTTCTAAGAGACACAATATCACTAAACTAAAACTTGCATTAATCTTCAACAAGTAGGTTTACAAAAGGAGTCTCTTTGTTAATCAAATCTACATCATAACAATTCTCCTCAAGAACCTATCATAATAATTCTCCCCTTAATCTACATAATAATAATTCTTCTCCCTCTCATGAAGAGAGGGCCCTCTCTTTTATACATGAGAGCTTTGAAAAGCAGATAAACATCTCATAATTATAGATCCACTTTTCTCTCAACCCATTTCCCATTATTACAAAATATAATCCCTTCAAATCCTCACACATATCTCTCATATATCTTGGATAAGATATGACAACCAAATCTCCATGATCTTCTCCTTGGATTAGGACTGAATTATCTCCTC
>JASDQU010243334.1:150156-179252 GCA_032191745.1 Picea mariana | reverse complement strand
CCTTTTAATACTAAAATAAATGATTTGGAAAATAATAAGGTTAAACCCATATTTAATTATAAAAATGGTATCATGAAAGGTTAATGGGGCGATGAAATGTGAAGAATGATGAAGGGAAAGGTGGATGGAAATACAACATTTTTTATTCCCAACACTCTTTATGGCCTCAAGGAGCCCCAGGGATTTATGCAGGATTCATCTTTGGTTTTTCGACTAGAGATTCGTCGCAATATCCACGACATAACGTCGCAATAACATTGAAATGGTTGTCACAAAATGACCCAAATTTACTAGTGTGTGGTGATACTTTTGACATGGCTTTGGAAAAAATTGAAAAAGTACTAGAATGTTTCATACAAACTCACCTTGACTTAAGAACTAAAAAATATCATATGATTATGGATGAGGGAGTTGTTGTTGGGAATTATATCACTTCTACAGTTATATAGGCAGACCCAACAAAAATTGAGGTAATTTTAAGGATTCCTACTCCAAAATCAGAAAACGAGGTGCATATCCTGCTAGGAAAAACCGACTACTATCATCAATTTATTGAAAATTATTCAAGGATAGCATCTCCCTTATTTGCATTTATTTCAAAGGATACAAAATTTTTGTGGACTGATAAATGCCAAACTACTCTTACATATTTGAAAAAATTCTTAGCTGAAGCACCTATATTACGAGGCCCTAATTGGACTTTTCCATTCCACATCTCTTTGAATGCCTCAGACATGACCATTGGTGTTGTACTCAAACAGTGGGAAGAACAGAACCCATACGCCATCTATTATACTAGCAAGATCCTGACACCTACAGAGTTGAACTATACTGTCACAGAAAAATAATTCCTTGTTGTTATACATGCTATCAACAAATTTTGGCACTATATCACAAGTTATTAGGTATTTGTCCATTCATGTTACAAATGCTCGAGTTACTAGGTGGTTATTGTTACTACAAGAATTTGACATCACTATTTTGGATAAACCTGGAAGAGACAATGTCATAGAAGATTCTCTCTCTAGTCTTACCAATAACACTGATGCTACCCCTGTTGATGACTATTTTCTTGATGAAAAAATATTTGAAGTATCTACTCACGCACTGTGGTATGCAGATATTGGTAACTATCTTGCTGCAGGAAAATTTCCACACCACCGTTCTCCCAGAGAGAGATGGAACATTATTCAGAAGAGTTCCTAATTTTCTTGGATAGATGGTTGTCTCTTTTACATAGGTCCTGATCTTGAGATCCAGTGATGTATCGGAGAAAACTAGATTCATGACATATTGAAGGCCTGTCACGATGAGCCTTTTGGTGGAAATTTTGTTGATAAAAGAACATGGCATAAAGCACTTTGCATGGGTTATTATTGGCCTACCCTGTTCTAAGATGAAAAAAAGTATGTACAAGCATGTGATGCATGCCAATGAATGGGAAAACCCACTTGATCAGATGAAATGCCATTGAAAACCCAATTAGTGATTGAACCCTTTGATAAGTCATCTCTTGAATTTGTGGGACTTATCAATCCCCCATCTCGTCAGAAATCCCACATCCTAGTATGCACAGAATATGTCACCAAATGGGTAAAGGCCAAGGCACTCACCAAATCCACAAAAAAAGTTGTTGCAGAAATTTTGTTTGAAAATACATTTGTTCGTTTTGGAATTCCTAAAGAGATGGTAACATATGGAGGACCTTAGTTTACTTCCCAGTTGATCACAAAACTTACCAAGAAGTACAGTATTTTCCACAGGGTTATCTCACCCTACCATCCTCAAGAAAATGGTCAAGTGGAAAGCACAAATAAATTTATTGAAGGAATACTCATGAAAATTGTGGCTAGTCATCGTCGTGATTGGACTGAACGATTATCAAAAGCCCTTTGGGATTACAAAATGACATGGAGAAAAAAGACAGAATTTTCTCCATTTAAACTTGTTTATGGTAAGAGTCCCATCTTTCCCATTGAATTTGAGATCAAAACATTAAGAACATCTTTAGAAGTAAATATGGATTTAACTACAACTCATAAACGTTGTTTACATTAGCTCAATGAATTAGATAGAATGCGCTTGGATTCTGATCCGGGAAGATCTTTTAATGTCTGTGGTTGAGTTTTTAATTGCATGTGTTAATTAACCATTTGAGAAGATTAATGAAAGAATGAGGAAATAAGAGGAATTATGACAGCCATATACATATATACAGATCTGAAATGAAGTAATAAACAACAAACCATAACAAGAGAAGTGATAATG
The DNA here is from genome assembly GCA_032191745.1 of Picea mariana. NCBI lineage: Eukaryota > Viridiplantae > Streptophyta > Pinopsida > Pinales > Pinaceae > Picea > Picea mariana. The sequence continues at coordinate 176,984 of JASDQU010243334.1, read as the reverse complement.
GAGTTCGGCACAAAATTGCCTACGTCTCCGGGCCTTTGTCTCAATGGGAGAGGCTTCTTTATTTCTGTTCAAAGCTCAAAAAGTACATTGCAGCAGTGCCATTAGGCTACAAGACTGATCTGGTCATGTTCTTCCAGATCTCTAGAACCCAACAGAAGAAATGGCATGCAAAACGGATGACCGGAGCTCCCAGAAATGGCCCACAAGCATCTACTCCTCATTAACTTCCCTGCATAAAAATGGCTTTGGCTTGGCTTCCCTTTAGCATAACTCTGCTCTGACTATCCTACATGGCCTCAAACAGGCCTGTTTTTTATAGATATGAAGTTGGTTATCCATCCCCAACTTCCTCCCAAAATCTGGCCTCAAAAAGAGCCCAAAATCTCCCAATAATGGATAAAATCCATTAATTACAGTAAATATCAATTAAAAATCAATTTAATATAGTTTAAAAACCATATAAGTTTAATTTGGGTGTAACCCCTTTTGGTGCATGCTCCTGATCATATGGGAGCCTTCCATATGACCAGGCGTTAACCTCTTGGGCGTGCTAGCTATCTTGGCTCCTGGTCTTCGAGCGTGGTTATAGGACCATGGGCTAACCACCATAACCCCCCCCCGTGCCCTTTTTGTTTGGTTAGCTCCCGGTCCCGTTGGCAGTGGATAGGACCGAATCCCCAAAGAAATAGGGCTAGTCCCCATACTTCCATGTTTTTGTTCTTGGTTCTCGTGGGTGGTCATGTCGTATGTTAAGTGCCAAGGGCTGGGGCTAAGCCCCATCCCTTTCCCCCTCTGAATGACGATTCAAATCAATTCAAATATTTGTTTTAACACATAGTAGTTAAGAACCAAGTGAGGGCGGGCTGGCTAACCTGGCCCTGTCGGTCCATACCCTATGGGAGGTTGGGGTTTGACTCCCGTGGACTCCAACCAATTTTGCATAAACTGGAGAGCCGACCACAGGGTGCCATGTGGCACTTCTCCATTCACCAAGAACGAAGCCACACGTCAACTATCTATTTGTCCACCTGTCTGCTGATAGGTCTACCCAATCATCAACCGTACCACCACATTAGCATGCCACTGTACCTGTCCTGTCAGCATGCCACTGTACCTTCCACGTCAACCTGCTGATGTCATTCTATGCCACATGTCACCCTTACAGCGGTGACACGTGTCACCCTTGAACTAGTCCAAATAACCTGCTGTATGCCCTGTCATCTGCCACATGTCATCTCCAGATGTTGCCATGTCATATGTATGGCTGTACGGCCTGTATAGTCAGCCTACCACGTGGACTGTACGATCACCTCCTTTTTTTACCTGTTTGGGTTTTCGATTAGAATGCGATATCTTTCACATACGGAGCCCGTTTGATGAAGTAAATATATGGCCAGAATCAGGAAGACGAGATGGACGCAATGGAATTGGTTTTGTCTAATTCTGAGCACTTTCATTTTTGAGCCTTTTTGAGCCCTGTTAGACTCCTAGATCCGATTCTAGATCACACCTCCCCACTAAAGGACCTTTTGGTCCCCAAAAGGTTACAAACATGGACCTTGACTTATTACATACTCATAACGAGAAAAACAAAACACAATGTTGTTCAAAAATGATGTTATAACACGTCATCATTTCAACATGTGTGATTACATTAATGGAAGCAAAATACAATGAAGTTGAGACATCCACTTCTGGAAAAACCAAGTGATTGGTTTCTTTCCTTCACGATGTTCCTCTTGATTCGCTGGTAATCCTTCCTCCTTCATGAGTACATGCAAAATCATTTATTCCTTCCTTGGACGAAGCTCTGGATTAAGCTTCCAACAACTAGCCTTTTGATGTCCACTCTTGTTGCAAAACGTGCAATGAGGTTTTGGCATCCAGACCTGTTTACCCTTCTCTTTCTTCCATTGTGGATTTGAGCCTTTATGTCATGTTTCCTTCCTGGTCAACATAGGTTTCCTGTACAAAGTTTGTCTCTTCCAACACTTGGCAACACAATGCTTGGGTGAATGAAAATAAGTACATGGATAAAGATTCCACAAGTTCCGGATTACTTGATTATGCTTATTATAATCAAAATGAGAATTCGTAAAAACATGGCCATTATACCTTCCATGCTGATCTCAACTTTTCTTTGGGGATGGCTTGCATTCACTACCACAATCCTGAAGTGATGTGCCATTACATTTGGTGAAGTGTTCCTGCAATGATTTAAGTTGGCCATTTGAAGCATTACTTGCTTCCGAAGTTTTTGAACCTATCTTGGAGGTTTCTCCAAGGTACTCTTCACCATATATCAATACCAAATATCGAGGCCTTTCCACAACCTCAATGGGATTAACAATGCCTTGACCTTTACATATAAGGCCCTTACCTTCTTCATAACCCATCTTGGTTAGTATTCTCAAACNAAATTTGATGAGGAACCTTCACTGCATACCTCAAATATGTTTTCTGAAACATATGTAGAAGGCACTTCCTTCAATCCTTCTTTTCTTTTGTTGTTCTTTGAAGCTTTCACTTGAACTGTGCTCTTTCGTTCCAAGTAGTCTTCATACAACACCTTCACCATCTCGGCCATGGAAAACACCAAATTTCTGAACTCCTCCTCATTTTGAGAAAGTCCTCCTGTAGATGCCATTTCTTCCTTGAGATGAGCTCTTCTCTGGCTAACATGCAAAACTCAAATCCAAACGTCAACTAGCTCTGATAACACTTGATCCGGGAAGATCTTTTAATGACTGTGGTTGAGTTTTTAATTGCATGTGTTAATTAACCATTTGAGAAGCTTAATGAAAGAATGAGGAAATAAGAGGAATTATGATAGACATATACATATATGCAGATCTGAAATGAAGTAATAAATAGCAAACCATAACAAGATAAGTGATAACGGAGTTCGGCACAAAATTGCCTACATCTCTGGGCCTTTGTCTCAATGGGGGAGGCTTTTTTATTTATGTTCAAAGCTCAAAAAGTACATCGTGGTAGTGCCATTAGGCTACAAGAATGATCTGGTCATGTTCTTCCAGATCTCTAGAACCCAGTAGAAGAAACGACATGCAAAACGGATGACCGGAGCTCCCAGAAATGGCCCGCAAGTGTATGCTCCTCAACAACTTCCCTACATAAAAATGGCTTTGGCTTGGCTTCCCTTTAGCATAAATCTGCTTTGACTATTCTCCATGGCCTCAAACAGGCCTGGTTTTTATAGATCTGAAGTTGGTTATCCATCCCCAACTTCCTCCCAAAATTTGGCGTCAAAAAGAGCCCAAAATCTCCCAATAATGGATAAAATCCATTAATTACAGTAAATATCAATTTAATATAGTTTAAAAACCATATAAGTTTAATTTGGGCGCAGCCCCTTTTGGTGTGTGCTCCTGATCATATGGGATCCTTCCATATGGCCAGGCATTAACCTCTCGGGCACGCTATCTATCCTAGTTCCTGGTCTTCGGGCGCAGTTATAATACCACGAGCTAACCACCATAACCCCCCCGTGCCCTTTTTGTTTGGTTAGCTCCTGGTCCCGTTGGCGGTGGATATGACCGAATCCCCAAAGAAATGGGGCTATTCCCCATACTTCCATGTTTTGTTTCTGGTTCTCGTGGGCGGTCATGTCGTATGTTAAGTGCCGAGGGCTGGGGCTAAGCCCCAACCCTTTCCCCCTCTGAATGGCGATTCAAATCAATTCAAATATTTGTTTTAACACATAGTAGTTAAGAACCAAGCGAGGGTGAGCTGTCTAACCTAGCCCTGTTAGTCCATACCCTATGGGAGGTCGGGGTTCAACTCCCGTGGACTCCAACCAATTTTTCATAAACTGGAGAGCCAACCACAGGGTGCCATGTGGCACTTCTCCATTTGTCGAGAATGAAGCCACGCATCAACTGTCTATTCGTCCACCTGTCTGCTGATAGGTCTGACCGGTCATCAACCATACTACCACATCAACATGCCACTATACCTGTCCTATTAGCATGCCACTGTACCTGCCACATCAGCCTGCTGACGTCATTCTGTGCCACGTGTCACCCTTATAGCGGTGACACGTGTCACCTTCAGACTAGTCCAACTCACCTGTTGTACGCCCTGTCATCTACCACATGTCATCTCTAGATGTTGCCACATCATCTATATGGTTGTACGGCCTGTACAGTCAGCTTGACACATGGACTATACAGACTATACAGTCACCTCCTTTTTTACCTGTTTGGGTTTTCGATCAGAATGCGATATCTTTCGCATACGAAGCCCGTTTGACGAAGTAAATATATGGCCAGAATCAGGAAGACGAGATGGACGCAATGGAATTGGTTTTGTCTGATTCTGAGCACTTTCATTTTTGAGCCTTTTTTAGCCCTTTTAGACTCCTGGATCCGATTCTAGATCAGATTCCATACATTGTATTGACTTAGTCCAACAAAAACATATCAAGTGTCATGATAAAAGTATTAAGAAGAAGGAATTTCAAAAGGGATATTGGGAGTTGTTATATGATTCAAGTAGTTTTTGATAACAGGATTCTCATGTTGGAGTTACTTCACACACACCTAGGATTTATTTTTACTAAGGTTTTTTCTTGTTTATTAGTCATAATTAGTCATTATACAGTCTCCTATATTTTAGGAGAGAATATTCCACCTGGAGAATATTCTCTTTCAGTTGACACTTCAGTTTGACTAGTTGAGTTGAGTTTAGATGTTGCATTGGGATCATCACCATGCAACATTGGGATCATCAACATGATAATTAGACATTTCCTTGGTGTCATCACCAAAGTGGTGCATTAGCCTTGATTCCCTAAGTTAACTCCTCACTACTCTCTGTTCAGTTAGTTAACTGAAGACTAGTTGACTAGTTAACTCAACTAGGTGGTAGTTCACTCCCGTAACTACCTAAGAGACTAGACTAGGTGGAAGTTCACTCCCGTAACTGTTGGTGTGTGTCCATATCACTCTAGAACACCACCATGGTGACTTTTTTATCCTCCAGTCAAACTCATTGAGTTATACAGAGCATATCATGTGTAAATTAATCATTATTCACAACAGTTAATGAGAATTCTTTCATTCTTTCTCTCCTTCTTATTTTTCTAATTCTCTCTGCAAATGTGTGTATTATTGTTTATCTAGATATATTATGTGTAGGTTCAACACATTTACATGGTGTTGGCAGAGGGGCAGACCCAGGGTTCAACGCTACAATAGTGCACCAACAAAACCCTAACTATCGGCCCTTTCGACAACACCTGCGAAACAAATGAAGTCTCACCCGAGGTAGAAGCAGGGGTGATTGCAGGACTCAGGTGTCTGCAACCTTAGCCGGGATCCAGATCTGTGATTACACACTTAACAAAGCACTTAGCATCAATAGTTCACCTATAATTAACCCTTATCTCACTCCACAGATAACACAGAGCATTGCAGTATATACTTAGATCTAAGATGATTCAGTACTTAGCAACATACAACAGATTGGATCTGGTAGACCAAGAACTTATCAACTTCATACACATCGAATATATCATCTATACACATCTAATAAGCACAAAGCATAAGTAAATCTATCTAAACATGTCATAGCACTTAACAAGAGAGGGAAAACACATGTACGTAACAACACAAAGCATGACACACAGATTTACGTAGTTCACCCCCACCCTGGGGCTATGTACACCAAATATTCTTCTCTATTATTGTTAGTCAATTGGTTACAAGCATGGAGCCTCAAAACCTACTCCACATAGGACAGGAGATCTGCGAAGCTCACTAGATCCTCCTTCCCCGATCAGCTCTAAGCATAAAACCTTCTTACAATCTATGCACTCAGCACTTATAATGCTTGCACTCAGCTCTACAAGTATATCACACAGATCAACTCTTAGCACTAAGCCAATTCTCAAGTGTCCTCAAAAAGGTTCCTTATTGCATAGCCTAGACTTCTACTTATACATTACAAAAAGGGGCCTAAACATGGGTAAACCCATGGGCCCACATCCCAGACCCGTTACATTATCCCCAAAAACCCAAAAAGGACCCAAAAGGGGGTCTAGCTTCCACGATATCCGCTTCACCTTATGCTCCATACAGGCTGTCAAAGTCCCAAAAATGGTCAAATATGACCAAGTGTTCCTCAAAACTTGGTCAAGTGCCAATAGGCCCCCAACACTCACCCGTGACTCGTCCCGAGTCACTCAAGTTTGGGTAACTTTGCCTCAAAGGTCTCGAGCTTGGATCGAGATTCTTTGACTTGTCTCTATGCTACTGCTTCTTTCTCAACAAATTCCTGAATAACCGCTTCACTAATAGGCCCTTCCAGTTGCTGCTCGACTATAACAACTACTTGTTCTAGTACTGTTCCTTGGCCTTCAATTTCTTCAAACAGTAGATAGGCCGCCTCCTGCCTTGGCTGGAGTTTCTAGGTGACTTCCATCACTCTGTTTTTCATGGTAAGAATGCATTGTTGGGTGGTACGTTGTTCCTAGGATCTCTTCATCCTCTCGATGGGTGATAGGAGCTTGAGCTGCGCCTGTACTGTATCTGCATGTTGCTTTGCTTCCTAGAGTTGGGACACCAATTTCTTCAATTATGGGTCTTCAGATAGTTGTTCATATATCTGCACTTAACTATTTTCATTCTACAACAAGTGTTTTAATCCTCTCGACTACGCTCTGAGTATTCAATTCTCATTGGTCGCGCACTTCTTGCGGGGTACTTTGTGTAGTTTGATGCTCTAATTCCACGACCCTTTGCTGAAGCTGCTGAATAACTTCAGCAAGCTTCATCACTTGGCATTCGAGTTGCTCTTTCTCCTTTTGGATCTTCGCTCTATCTTCTTCAAATTTTTCTTGGAGAGCATCCTTCTCTTGTTGCATGGCTCAACGTTGTTCTATGATTTCATCTTGTACTTTCTTTAAGGCCTGAGTAACTTGCACTTTTTATTCCTCTGCGTGTCGAAGGCGTACTTCAACTGTATCAGCAATCTTGTAGAGTTGAGTTGATTCTTCTCCCACTTCTATTGTTCCTTCTTGCAGAGGCACAGTAGAGATTGTGCGGCTAGACTGGAGTGATTTCTATACTTCTTGGAGCCCAATTTCAATCCTATTATATATCTGCTCCTACTTGGCTTCCTTCTTTTCTGTTATCTCTTCTATGGCTTCATTCATAGTTGCAAGGAGGAAACTGAAGTCATTCGGAGTGAGCGTGGTTTGCATCTTAGTTACGGTTTCTTTCAATTTATTTCGGGAGGGAGACTTTGGAGGTGACCCTTGTCTCTTATTTATAACTTCAACTTCATCTTCGGTCTATGTTCTACTTCCTCTAGGTCTTCACCATTACCTCCTTGATATGTTGTGATGGAATCCGTCCTTATAGATCTGCTATCTACATCCTAAACCTCTTCAGGCTTCTTCATCTTCTTTGTCCTACTAGGCCCAGGTGTGTCCTTTGCAGCTTTTGGGCTGTTGATGTCTGAAATGTTCGTTGGATCTTTTGCAACAAGGAGGTCTACCGACCATTCCTTGGTGATCTCTTCTAGGTCTTTTTCTGTCAGCTTATAATAGGACTGAAGTTGTTCCTGGTGCTCATCGGTGTGTGGAGTTAGGTATATAAAGTGGTAGTCTACGCTGAACTTTATCAGAGGTCAGAGCCTTTGTAAAGTGTTCAGGGTTATGCAAGGTTCACCCCCTATGGCTTCTTTCAATTGGTTATAATATGTGTGGAAAACAACATTTGATTGCCATTGCTTGTTCATGTCGATCGAGTACCATAATGTACTGAACTTCATGGCTAGTGGCTCAAAGGGGTCGAGGTCTGAGAAGGTTGTGCCTTCTGGTAGCTCCCATGCAACAAAAGCGATCAATATTAGAAACCAGCTAAAATGGAATTCATGCCCCTGATCCTGGGCTTCTCTACAGTCAATCTCTAGCTGGTTTACCAGGTACTTCACCCAGTTCATTTGTAGTCCCTCTGTGCATTTTCCTGCGAGGTCAACTATGAAGCTTGATACTTGTGTAGGTTGATTCTTATGTATTATCTTTCCTATGATCAGTTGACATGTGACATACACTGCGCCACTTTCAATAGAGGCTACCTTGTAGCCTCACGCGCCCTTCTTAACATTACCATAAGATTTTTTGATCTACTATGAAAGAGCACAGTCTGCGATCTTTCCAGGGTAGTAATCCCAGGGATCAAGGCCCTGCATGCTAAGCCTAGTGATCCTATTGATCAACATCAGATCAATAGTTATACAACGGTTTAACCATAGGTATCCTCCATGGTAACTTGCTAGCAACAATTTTACACAAGCATTCACCTCCTAGTGTCTGCCGAGGCCCAAAGTGTGGTATTTTCATAACGTTGAGAAAAGTAGACTGCGCGAGGTTCATCATCCATTGCTGAGGGACGATATTAAAATTCTTGCTCTTAGTTCTTGTCAAGTACTTATACGAGGCGAGAATGTTGTAAACCATATGGTCCCCAGTTTGAAGTCGCAAAACTTCAACGTTGTAACCTTGTCTTGATTTGCATGGTAGGTGCATACTCCTTTCAGTAGATATGCAGTGACTAGGGTGTATTCAAAGTCTCTAGGGACATTGTCCTTGTTAATCGCACTGCTCAGAGGGGGTATGTAAGATGGTAGGATGGATAGCATAACTTCGCATTGGCTATGTTGTCTTTATGCTTAGTTCTCCTTTCCGCACTAGCTCGAGATGTTCCTTTTCGAGAAGTCGACGGGGAGTCTTGCACTCCTCTCGTTAATGATTCTTTGACTCCGATGGACATTCCTCTTTCCTACATGACTCTCTCAGTCATTAAATCAAGAAGGACCTCTGTGACAGATTCCTCAACTACGGTGAGCTCGTTGGACATATGCACTTGAAAAATATAATTGGGGCATGATGATCTCAAATACTGCACTAGAATGAACAATCTTTTTGCAATGATCATTGTATACAATCACTAGTTCTGCAGGCTTCGAATTTTCAGTTGGAAAAAGTGTTCTTCGGGCACGGCTTGACGAGCTAAATAGGAAATTCGTCAACGGTCTTCTTGCAATGGGTATGAAGCTTCTGTTATCATATATTTGTTCGTTATGGTGAGGTCCAATGGTCTGGCGGTGATCCTTTAATGCTTTTCTATCCGTTTGGGGCAAAAGTCGAATGGGTATATCGGTCCAACGACTAGATTGCTTGACCACGGTGAAGTGCCATATGTCGATGTTCTGATATCTTGGTGAAGTTCAATTCCTGTGATTTTTCCTTCTGCAGTGTTCCACCTGGGATCTCTTGTAACTTTTCAATCTTCTTCTTTTTCTTACTTAATTTTCTAGCCTTCTTCCCGATAGTCTTCAACTCAGTTGGTCTTTTCCCATTCTGATTCCTATCTTATCTCGACATAGTCAGTTCACACTGCTGAGATTCTTTCTTCAGATCCGAGGATAATACTCCGTCAACATATGGATTAGGTATTTAAGTCTTCTGTGGTTCCTCTAATGCTCTTATAGATTTGACATCCAAGTCCCTAGTGTCCAATAGCTTAGATCTTCTCTCTTGTTCTTCCATCATGTAGGCGATCCTTCTAGTCATAAATTCCATGAGTTCTTGCTTCTTCTTTTCTAGGGCTTCCTTTTCTTCTTTTCTTCGGATCTGGTATTTTTCAATCCATATCTTGCCTAACAAAGCTGGAAATGGGGCACGGTCCTCAATAAATTTAATAACTTTGAATTCTTCCTCTGTCAAAGCTCCATGGGTACTCATAGCTATCTGGGTAATCCTGCCACATAGGGTTACCATTTTTCCTTTAAACAACCCTATTTTTCCTAGTGAAGGAACCATAGCAGGCCTTCCTAGGGTTTCCCAAGTGCTTTCTGTCATAATTTTCATCTGTGTTTCCTCATCTAGAGCACATTCAATGTCGAAGTCTCCTATTCTTACTTCGATTTTCTCCTTTTCTTTGAAGATCTCTGACAAACTAACATCTTTATGTTCATTCAGGGTTTTTTTCATTTGTAGTAACATAATCTCTGATTCTTTCTAGAGTTCTTCTATAATCTTAGTCTCTTGATCTCCTTCATGGCTTGCTTTCTCCATATTCATCTTTTCAAGTCTAGCAATCATTCTAGGGCAATCCAGTACTTCATGGTCCATAGCCTTACAACAGAGGCAACTAGGTTTTCTCCCAGGGAATTCCTTAGCAAGATGTCCTGGTCTTCTTCAATTGTAACAAAGAGTTAATTCTCTCTTTCTCTTCAATGATCCCCAACTTTTTATGTATTGTGCTCTAGTATCATAATGGCTAGCCTGCAAAACTTTCTTTCTAGGATCCTGCATCCACTCGTTAGTCCAAACATTCTTTCTATGCATAGGTATAACATATCTTTCATTATTCTTAACAAATCTATTCATATCAAATGTTCTTTCATCTAACAATGCCCTAGTTTTCAAGCTAGGACAAAATCTATCAATCATACCTAAATTTATGCTTTAGAAACAAAAATTTCCACTTATTGAGCACAAAGCTTCCAGATCTAAAACCTTTCACTATTCTTACCTTTATCAAAGCACAAAGCTTACAGATCTTAAACCTTTCACTATTCTTACCTTTATCAGAGCACAAAGATTACAGATATTATCTCTTTTCTTTAGATCTGGCTTCTTTTCTTCATCACAAAGCTTTGTAGGTCGAGTAGAGTACTGCACATCAGAACGACAGATCTATGCACAGGGTTTCCACAAGTTCAAGATGAATCTTTTCACAAATCTTCTTCTTCCTTAGTTCCCAACAATCACAGTTTCAGGTCCCGGCAATGGAACCATTTGTTGGCACAGGGGAAGACCCAGGGTTCAATGCTACAACAAAGCACCAAAAAAACCCTAACTACCGACCCTTTCGGCAACACCTACAAAGAAGATGAAGTCTCACCAGAGGTAGAAGCAGAGGTGATTGCAGGACTCAGGTGTCTGCAACCTTAGATGGGATCCAGATATGTGATTACACACTTAAAAAAGAACTTAGCATTGATAGTTCACCTAGAATTAACCCTTATCTCAATCCGCATATAACACAGAGCATTGCAGTATATACTTAGATCTAAGATGATTTAGTACTTATAAACATACAACAAACTGAATTTGGGAGACCAAGCACTCATCAATTTCATACACACCAAATCTATCATCTATACACATATAATAAGTACAAAGCATAAGTAAATCTATCTAAACATGTCATAGAACTTAGCAAGAGAGGGAATCCACATGTAAGTAACAACACAAAGCATGACACATAGATTTACGTGGTTCATCCCTACCCTGGGGCTACATCCACCAACTCTTCTTCTCTATTATTGTTGGCCAATCGGTTATAAGCACAGAGCCTCAAAACCTACTCCACACAAGACATGAGATATGCGTAGCTCACTAGATCCTCCTTCCCCAAGTAGATCTAAGCATAAAACCTTCTTACAATCCGTGCACTCAGCACTTACAATGCTTGCACTCCGCTCTGCAAGTATATCACACAGATCAACTCTTAGCACTAAGCCACTTCTCAAGTGTCCTAAAAAAGGTTCCTTCTTACATAGCCTAGACTTCTACTTATAAATTACAAAAAGGGGCCTAAACATGGGTAAACCCATGGGTCGACATCCCAGTCTCGTTACATTATCCCCAAAAACCCAAAAAGGGGTCTAGCTTCCACGATCTTCGCTTCACCTTGCACTCCATATTTGATAGGCTGTCAAAGTCCCAAAAATGGTCAAATATGACCAAGTGTTCCTCAAAACTTGGTCAAGGGCCAACACATGGTATCAGAGCTGACGAAATGCTAAGAAAAAGCTACACCAAAAAATTTTGCACGTACAAAAGGTTGAATACAACGGAAAGATGGAATTCCAAAAAGAATCCATTCTTACACCTTACAAATATTTTGCATGGAAGGATAAAATAGCCATACATCTCCGATCCAGAGGGTTGTACATGTTAACCATGAATACAGATATAGAGCCGACATCATCCATAGAAAAATCCAAGTACTTAAATCACATGGATGAGGCACTCGTAACAATTTGCAATCTTATTTCTCCTGATATCCTTTTTCACATATCTTCCTGTAAGACTCCCAATGAAGCCTAGAAAACCTTGGAAGGGCTCTTTTGCAAACAAGATGAGATGAGGGGACAGATGTTGGAGGTGGAGCTGCTCACATTGGATTCAAAAAGCTTCGACAATATCCAAGATTTCTTTACAAAATTCAAGGATTTACTGTCACAACTCAAAATTTGCGAGGTTGATAAATCAGTAGAGGAGAAACAAATGGCTCTCACCATTCTCTCCAAGCTTGGTTTTGAATTATCTGTATTCTTATCCACATTCCATAGTTTCATATTCACCTCTGGAGCCACCTAGAAGATGCCTTCTCTTGAGGAATTTATTGAATCCCTGACACAAGAAAAAACCAATCTCATCAACATGGGCACAATCAAAAGCGCAAGGGCACATGCACTCACTATGCATGATGGAAGCTAAAAATATCAGAAATCTAAAGATAAATATAAACAAAAATCTCATGCACATCCGAAGAAGGAAGGGTACACAAAACCCTTCACCGATGCCTCTGGATCCAAAGGAGAAAAGGGAAGAAAAGGGGAGAAATGCACATAATCTCATAAAGGATTCCATTCAGAATCCGCATGCATGCAAAAAAAAATAGATCTGATGTCTCAAATAATTCATCAAAACAACTTTGGAGATCGCATCACCGATGGTGCCAAGAAGAAGCCAGAGGATATGAATTCCAAGAAAGGCAATTCTAGCCATGCCTTGATTGCCATCAACTCCTCTCCCGATGCTTGGGTCATCGATTCAGGAGCATCACATCACATGGTTGCCTCAAAAGTAGTATATTATTCTTTGGATGCATGCAAAGGTCCTCCTATTCTGATGGGGGACAACTCTTCTTTCGAAGTCACGACAAAGGAAGGATTGAACACACCAACAAAAGTTTCGAGAATGTGTTGCATGTTCCCAAGATTTCTGTCAACCTTCTCTCCATATATCAGATGATGAATTCCGACACCGAAAATAAATTCATATTCACACCAAATTCCATGGACATATACGACATGAAAATCAGCACCAAGGTTGCAACCAGTGAGGTAAATCATCAGTCTAGACTGTATACATTTTCTGAATTCATTGAACCTAATTCCTTTACTGTTTACTCATGCTAATGAAAGTAGTAGGATATGGCATGAAAGGTTTGGACATTTGAATTTCAGATACATGCAATAGCTTAGCAAGCAAATATTAGTTTATGGTCTACCAGACATCCATTTCTCCAAGGGAGTATGTGAGGGATGTGTTCTTAGAAAACACCCTCAAGATAAATTCGACAAGGAAAAGTCTCAATGAGATTCCACACCTTTAGATATGATCCACAATGACCTCGTGGGTCCTTTTCCACATCCATCAATCAACAAAGAGAGGTTTGTTCTCATTTTTGTTGATGATTTCTCATGTTTTACATGGATCTACTTTCTCAGGAAAAAAACCAAGGTCTTTCAACACCTCAAATATTTCAAAGCTTTGGTTGAGACACAGTCCGGAAAGAAAATCAAAGTCCTTTGAACTAATAATGGGGAAGATTATGTGAATCATGAGATCCATAATATTTTCCATGAGGTAGGGATTCAATTGTAGCACACAGTTCCCTATACTCCACAACAAAACGGAGTTGCTGAGAGGAAAAACTGATCTCTAAAGAAGATGGCATCTTGCATGTTGCATGCAAAGTCACTACCACATAGACTATGGGCCGAAGCACTTAACTTTTCAAAATACATCCAAAATAGATCTCCCCATAGATCTGTCAAGGATAATATCCCCTACAAGGCTTGGAGTGGCCTCAAACTGGAAGTGACCCACTTCCGCATTTTTGGTTCATGTGCATGGGCTTGGATTCCCTCTGAAAAGAGGAAGGCACTTGATCCACAGAGCATTGAGTGAATTTTTTTTGGATACCCTAATGCTGTGAAGGGATATCGGCTTATTGATCTTTCCTCGGACTGGCTCATTGTTGAGTGTAGTGTCCAATTAGAGGAAAGTGTCTTGCATGTATCTCAACAGCCGCATGCAAACACCTTCACTCTTCCACCTGTCCGATATGATGAGCATGCACATTGTGAATCTTCTTCAGACATGAGTTCTGATTCAAAGGACTCAGATGATTCAAATTCAAATTCAGAGTCAGTATAGTCAGATGGAGAGTTAGAGCATATANTGATACTAGGAGGACTCGATCTGATTTAGATGAGCCTCCTGTTGCACTCACTGCCACTGAACCATTGCCTTCCAAGCATATTTTATTGGTTCAGTCTTTAGATCCACATCCTTATGACGAGGCTGCTAGAAATCCCTTCTGGGAATCTTCCATGCAACAGTAGTACAACTCCCTCCTCGAGAACCAAACTTGGGATATGGTTCCCCTTCCTTTTGGGAAGAAACTTGTCAGATGCAGATGGGTCTACAGGACCAAGAGTGCAGTGGATGGACAGATCAGCAGATACAAATCCAGGCTTGTCGCCAAAGGATTTCATCAAGTTCATGGTATTGACTATGATGAGACCTTCGCTCCAATAGCGAATATGGATTCCATTTGATTGGACCTTGCCATTGTGACAACCAAGGGATGGGAAGTCCATCACATGGATGTGATAAATGAATTTCTTCACAGTGATCTCTCTGAGGAGATCTACATGGAGAAGCCCCAGGGATTTATGAAAGACTCATCTTTGGTCTGTTGATTAAAGAAGTCATTTTATGGCCTCAAGTAGGCTCTGAGGGCATGGTATGCCAAGATGGAATCCTACCTATTGTCATAGAACTTTGTACATTGTCAATCAGACCCGAATGTCTGCATGCTCAGGATGGTTGATTCACTTCTACTTTTATTTTTTTATGTCGATGATTTGTAGATCACCGGGATCACCGGGTGCTCGACTTCAGTGATTTCTGCAATCAAGAGGATTCTACATGACAGGTTTTTGATGACGGACATGAGTCTGCTACACTTATTCCTTGGACTTGAGATCAGTCAGGATGCATCAAGTATCAAACTATCTCAGGCCAAGTATGCATGAGATCTCCTTGAGAGATTTCACATGATAGACTACAAGTCTACTCCGAATCCTTTCCTATCAGGAGTCAAACTTGAGGATGGCAGGGAGACTCCACTGGTTGACAACACACTGTACAGACAACTAGTCAGGAGCTTCTTGTATCTCACACACTCCAGACCAGACCTCTCATATGTAGTTGGCGTAGTTTCCAGGTTCATGCAGGAGCTGCATGAGCTACATTGGAAAGATGCAAAGTGTATCCTTTGATACGTACAGGGCACGATCACCTTTGGGATTCATTATGCAATAGAATCTACATTATATCTCATTGGGTTTACTGATTTCGACTGTGCTGGAAAGAGCATTGATCGCAAGTCCACATATGGTTACTCACTCAGTCTTGGTTTTGAGCCTATCTGTTGGTCGAGAAAGAAGCAAGTTTCCATTGCTCTATCTTCAGCCAAGGCAGAGTACAGAGGGGTAGTTAACATAACCATTCAGGCTATGTGGCTACAACATTTTCTCATTGAGTTGGGCATTTAGTTTCATCGACCGATATTCATCTGGTGTGACAACTAGAGCACTTTGAAGTTCTCAGAGATCCAGTTCAGAGGCAGTAGACGAAGCACATCGAGATCTACATGCACTACATTCCAAACTTAGTACATGAGGGGATCATCAAATTACAGTTTTTTCCTTCAGCAGAACAGACGACAGACATATTCACCAAGACCTTCACTGATCAGAAATTCCATTCTCTGTGAAGTCGTCTTGGAGTGAAGGACATAGTTTCCTAGCAACTGTAGTTCTTGTTTTTTACATACATTGTACCTTGAGGGGGGTTTTCCCATGAGGTTTTCTCTCTTTCCTCACTTTATTTTCAGTGTATCTTTTGTAATTGAGTACCTAACATGGCCTCGTTGCCGGGACCCAATCTTTATTTTCACCATAGTGATGTTCAGCGGGGGTGTTGGATTTACTTCACACACACCTAGGATTTATTTTTCCTAAGGTTTTTTCTTGTTTATTAGTCATAATTAGTCATTATCCAGTATCCTATATTTTAGGAGAGAATATTCCACCTGGAGAATATTCTCTTTCAACTGACACTTCAGTTTGACTAGTTGAGTTGAGTTTATATGTTGCATTGGGATCATCACCATGTTAATTCGACCTTGCCTTGGTATCATCACCAGAGTGGTGCATTAGCCTTGATTCCCTGAGTTAACTCCTCACTAATATCTATTCAGTCAGTTAACTAAAGACTAGTTGACTAGTTAAATCAACTAGGTGGCAGTTCACTCCCATAACTACCTGAGAGACTAGACTAGGTGGCAGTTCACTCCCGTAACTGCATGAGATACTAGACTAGGTGGCAGTTCACTCCCGTAACTTCTTGAGAGACTAGACTAGGTGGTAGTTCACTCCCGTAACTGTTGGTGTTTGACCAGATCACTCTAGACCACCATTATGGCAACTTGGTTATCCTCCAATCGAAATCATTGAGTTATACAAAGTATATCATGTGTAAATTATTCATTATTCACAATAGTTAATGAGAATTCTTTCATTCTTTCTCTCCTTCTTCTTTCTCCAATTCTCTCTTTAAATGTGTGTATTATTGTTTAGCTAGATCTATTATGTGCAGGTTCAACACATTTACATGTCAAACTCATAACGATAGATGGATCACAAATATATTTACTTTCCAACGACCATCGACTTTTATTGTATCATCAACCACTTTCTAAAGAAGCATTTGTTTCTCATGTTATCTCAGATTCAAGATTGAAAATCATCGGAGCTAAACACCATTTTACAACACCATCAAAATAACAAAAAATGTATCAAAAAATAATAATAATAATATTAATAAAAGAAGTGTTTTTCTCTAATGCACCGAGTTTTTTTGCAGGATCCTATTATTGCAACCTCTTGATATCAATTGAAGACACTTGAGAGCACTTAATTTAAATCCACTTGTTTTTTTGTAACTCATTGCACCTTGTTGCAACTCGCTGCAACTTGTTGCAACTCATTGCACCTTGATGAAACTTGTTGGAACTTGCTACAACTCATTGCAACTCATCCTGCGACGAACATCCAACTTGTTGCAACTCGATTCCACTTGCTGCAACTCACTTCCACTCACCTTCCACTTGTTGTAACTCATCTTTCCATGAGCATTTGCCTTGTTGCAACTCACGGCCACCCGCTACTACTCGTCGCACCTAGCTGCAACTACCGCAACCCGTTTTTAATTTCTACAACTCATCTTGCGACAACACTTCTCCTACTTACTTTTTCACACACTTGAAGTATTACCAGTTGACACCTATTTCCTTTCCATGAATTAGCTTCATTATCACTGTTGGATTGCTGAGAGGGGGGGTGAATTAGTAATAGAGAAATTTAAACCTTTTCAACCATATAATGCAAGTGTTATATCAGTGTAGCATTATCATCCAATAATTGCAGAGTAAATAAACAATGGACAAATGAGAAATCATACACATACAAAGTACACCAGTGTTTTTACGTGGAAACCCAAAGCGGGAGTAAACCACAAAATGATTTTTTATTATATGTCTTGAAGAATTACATTCATTGGAAGCACCAAATTCCTTTGTTTTCCAGCTGCAACTGGAAGGAAGATCTGTTGAGCACTCAACACACCCTAAAAATGTCTATGTCCATTTTATGCTTTTTAGGAACCACTTAATCCTTTTGCGTTGTCTGTTTCAGTATAAAACTGTTGTCAGTGCTTATGTTTTATGTTTTCATGTTTGAATTGTGTAAAGTCTGCCTGAACATATAAAGAATCACCTTAATTTTAAAAGAGACTAACTTAACAATTACTTAAGAAATCAACAGTCAAAGCATCTCCGGGTGTGCTTAAGGGATTCAACATCGGAGAGATGTAAGTGCAATAAAAAATGTTCATAAAAACCAATATCGTTGAAGACCGGTATTCATCGACGTCGGTGGATGAAATTCCCTCTCTTTTTGTGAATGAGCTTCAGTAAGAATATCGTCAAAGACCGATTTGTCCAGCATCAACATAAAAACGAGAAGAGTAGGCATCGCGCAAGGAGAAGAATGGTATCACTGATCACCATCTCCTGAAACGCTTTCAGCTTCAGAGATTTACAAATATGATAACCCGCCAAAAAGCTACGCTCTTAAACTTTCCCCGTTCCCCGATACCATCGGCATCGGGAGTGTTTACTAGGAGCACATTAATGAAAATGTACACAAAGATAGTAGTCGATCCCCGATCTATACATCGGAGAGATACGACGTGACGAGATAGTTTATCCCTTATATATGTTAGGTACGATGCATTTAAAGTGTTAATTAATCCGTAGGTCGTGCATTAGTTGTTGTTTCATGCGCAAACCAAAAGAGACCATTTAAGCCTGTTGATACAATGTACCTCCCTCCGCGCCTCTACCTTCAACCGAGTTAGAATTTATTTGCAGAGATCTGACGACATTTTGTTTGGAATTAAGTTCATTACTAGCATTAACTGATTGATACGACTGATAGGATCCCTCCCATTATATTCTTTTGAGTTATTATATATGAATCTATTCTACGTGACAAGGAATTGAGAACACATAGAAGAGAAAGGCTAACAATCTAAAGAAGGCATCCAAGGTTCAGTGAGTATTAGACAACTATCTTAGAAAGAATTACAGGTATCTATCCACTTATGGTGTTTTACGTTTCATTTTATATGTTCTCACCCAACGTTGCTATGTACACCTGTTTAAAGGGTCATTTAAATTGCAGGAACAATGCCTCTGAAGAAACCCTTCACCAAGAAATCCCCAAGAGCGCCAAATCTATAAGAGGGCCCCTCCCCAGTAGTTGCAATGCAATCAGAATTCACTCCAAATCTGGTGCCCGTCATTAAGATAGCCACCAAGAAGGCCTTCATCCAACCTCCAGCCTTCAGAGACACAGAGGCGAACATTGGAGCCAAAGCAGAAATCCCTCACTAGGAAGAACTGTTCAAAAAACTTAAGAGGGAAGAACCCCTCAAGTATTCCCCACACAACGAACCTGATACAAGAAGACTCAATTATGATGTTCTTCCAAATATCCATAAGGCTTATCTACACATGGTGGCAAGTTGGAATCTGGTGTTCCCTTGCATTAAGCTCCTAAAGCGGCTCATTGACCACACTGATGCACAAAAATGTTTGATTAATGACGATAACAATGAATGAGTCGGGGTTTTCTTAACTTCAGAGAGTCGGAAGGAAATAGGAGCACTGAACCAGAATGTCGAATGGTATCCGACAGCCAATATAAAGGACCATACATATACTTTATGACTCTTCTCTACAAGTTACATGGGGAGAAAGATTGTTCCCAGTTTTATGAGGCTTGGATGCCTCTAGCTTATATGGTGGCCATTTCAGGCACGAGATTCAATTAGGGTGCCATCATCTCCAAACAACTGAGTACCTATATACAACAAGCATAGACACCATGAATTATTTTTCTGGAATGAACTTAAACTGACACTCCTCCGAACTCCCAGTCTATGTATACTTCAACATCTTATGGGAAAATAGGTACAAAAAATCCTATTCTCTTATATAGGACTAGTTTATTGCACGCATTCATTCTTTGTTGTTCAATAAAGAGTGCCCAAGGCTGTCGGATGAAGCAAAAAAGGTTATATCGAAATTAGGTCACTAGTATCTAAAAGAACGTGAGACCTACATCAGGATTTTTGGTTCCACAGGGGCACCCCATTTG
The DNA here is from genome assembly GCA_032191745.1 of Picea mariana. Lineage (NCBI taxonomy): Eukaryota > Viridiplantae > Streptophyta > Pinopsida > Pinales > Pinaceae > Picea > Picea mariana. Next base: position 157,079 of record JASDQU010243334.1, on the reverse strand, counting down.
TTACCCATATATGTTCCCGATCGACTAGTGTTAGGGGAAATTTGATATCAGACCATTCTTCAAGGATATAATGCCACTTTAGTAAAAGACAAGAAGTGGGCCTTCATACCTTATGGGTTTCATATTGGCTTCTACATGGTCAAAGACACCGCACATGCTAAGCAATAAGGGCTAAGACAATTGGAATTCCAGTTCAAAACTAGTCGTTTCCGCAAACATGACCCTAAGGGCCTAGTCCTACAACATGTATCGCAGGTATCATCTTGTTGGCCTTATGCCCATGACCAATTTGAAGATGAAATTTTCACCGAAAACGATCAAGACTAGAATTGGGTGGTGGCAAGGATGGTTGATCCTCGAACAACCAGGTTCAAGTCCATGAGTTGGGAAGAGAAAGAGGCATCCTTGGAGTATACATCTTAAGAGATTCTCAGGATTTGGGAAGAAATGATAGCATATGAACTGGGTGAAGCAATGGGAAACCCCCAAGAAGACATCGAAGTGGGAGGGGATTATTAGGCATCCCCAGTACAAACCAGGGATTCCCCTGAAAGTCAAGTTGCGCAGGGGATGGGTGAAATTTGGTGGAAGGAAATCTAGTTGCTAATGAAGCAGATGCAGGATGATATGTACCTTGTCATAACACATGAACTTTCAACTGGTATCTGAGAAGGCAGCCCGACGAAGCCAAGCAGCCCCAGTTCCATAAATTCTGATAACACCAACGGGTTAGGAAACCCATAATCCACAACATCACTGGTCAATCCCCCAGGCAGCAAGAAAATTCAACCAGAGAAAGGCTGGGTATCAACAGAAAAACAAGCGCCTAATCCCCTGAGCAAGATTATACATATATATAGTGACGACGAGAGCCCAGAGCCATCTCACGACACCCCTGTGGGTGTCCAAGAAGAAAAGGGTCTTGAGAAGACTTCTTCCCCTAAGCTCGAAGTTCAAGATAAGGAGGTCTCATGAGAGGAAACATAAGCCAAAAGTGGCCTCGACACAAAGGGACCCAATGCATTGGAAACCGAAGCAGATCTGAAGGACAAGCCCGAATCAGAGGAATAAAAAAAAGAATACCCGCAAAAGAAAATCAGTGGTTCAGCGGCCAATGAGAAATTAAGTCATGAGTCTATACCCTACATCTCTATTCTTCCCAATACTCAAATCCCCAATGAGAAAAAATTAGAATCTGGACCTACAAGGCACAGCGAGGAAGTTCAAGAGCCCAATCTTGAACAAATATACACCACCGGTAGCCTGGGAAACCTGCTCACATGGGGTGATCAGCAGATACCAGATCCAGTAGATGAGGTAGAAGATATCTATGTGATCTCCTATGATCAAAAGAGAAAGGCCATCATTCAAAGGAATGCAAAGAAAAGAAGGATCACGTTGGATCACTCCATCTTGGTTACCACAGAGAACTTAATCAACACAGTGTATGCCCAGACATCTGAACTGATCGGCGTGGGAAAGGCCCTCTCGGATGCCACCTTGGATAGATCCAAGAGAGATGAAAAGGAACTAGCCACCACCCTAAAGGAGCTCAAACAATTGTGTCATCTAGTCAAATACTATAGAGGTGCCACGCATACCGCTGTGTATCTGAAAGGTGAGTTCAAAGAAGTTTACGATGAGTTCAAGAAGGAAAGACACCTGTTAACCACGAATGTGGTTGAGTTCTAGGAGGAAACTCTCATGGCACTCATGACATGAAAGGAGATGGAGCAATGGTATGAAAGGGCACAGCAAGTGGTAGAAAGACTCGAGTACATCGAGGGAGTCCAGCAGGGCCAAGACAAGGAAAAACATGGAATTTTGACGGTGGGAAAAAGTAGTCTTAATCGCATGAAGTGATCAATCGAGTACTGGACTAAGATATCTTGGGACCCACACCAAGAGATCCAATAGCAATAGACCATATGCAAGAAGCACTGAGATAAAATTAACAAAATAATGAAGGATGTCAGGCTTCCCAAGTTCGACACCCCCGATAAATTTATCGACCTAAACGATGTATTCAAGTTGCATGCCAAACAAGACTCTCCATGGACCAAAGGGCTCACAAATATAACTGATGTGAGGCCAGGGAAAGTGAAAAAATTCACAGAACATTCGATCAGAGCCCGAACCATGATATAGCAGTTGAACTCCAGTTTAGTAAAGTATTGGGTGCATGCACTGGATATCAGAGGAATATATGAGGCTCTGATGGAACAACAAAGATTTCCATGGGCCCAAAATTGTTAAGAACTATTTATCAGTTGGTCTGAATACGAGAGAAGTCACCCTTTCCAAGAAATATCTCAGGTTGATTGTTAAAGAAATTGTTAGAAGATAACGCCATGTGGCGATTTTTGCTTTTCTTAAACTGCACTTAGCCGTTAATTTCAGTTAAACTTTATATTATAAATAAGTACATCGACCAATTAGTTGGGGGTCAATGGTTTTTGTAAGAACTCTTTATTTTTGGTGGTTAAGAGTTATTTTGAAGCTGCTATGAATTGAGAAGTCCTTCTGGACCAAAGACAAACTATTTTCATCAGATGCATGTGATTGGACTTGGAGAAGAACTACTTCCTATTTTGTTTCATGAATGATGCAATAATGAGTAAGAGAAATTAACTTTGCTGTCAAGTTATTTGGTGCAATGTTTTGATGTTCTTTGCTTTAATGATGAAGATAGAATCGTTGTGTTATTATGTGATGAATAGTTATGGTAGATGAATTATTTTTCTTTCCATTATCTTATTACATATGTGATTTCTTCTTGATAATTAGTTTCTTAGATAGTAATTGGATGCTCACATGGTTAATGTATTAGTACTAGGCCTGTGGTATAGAATCATTGTCTGCATGTTTGAGCAGCGGGTTATCCCAAGCTTAGCCTCTTCCACAGTAGTTAAAACTTAATCTTGTTTGTTGTCAAGTTGGTTTATACTGGCTTGCATCTCTCATACCAGCCCCACCCAAGAGAAAATATAGAAGAGAATAGTCCTAACTAAAGGAAGAGCCTTCACAAGAAAACACAAAGCCCATCGATAAATTTGTCGGATCAAAAGATCTGGAGAACCATTCCATATTCAAACACTGCAGAGTCTAATTGGGCCTCGGTGGTGGGTTTGGTTCCTACTATTGAGTCAATGGGTTTAAGACCCATCAACATAATTGGCTCTAGAAGGAGGGTTTGAGAATGAATGGTTGAATATATATTCTATATAGCATTTCAAATAGCCTACAGATTTGTAATGACCCACATGCATGGCTAGTCATTCAACAGGCAGCCCACACACGCTGAGTACTCCCGAAGAGGGTAACTCACCCTAGCCTGAGGAAGAAAATTTTCACCATGAAATACCTTATGCCCTTCCTCATGAGGAAGTAAATCAATTCAGGAGAATCACAAGATTCCTACGCCCGATAGATCAGTGCGTTGTCCTTACCTACCATACTCCCTCGAAGAAAAAAACAAAGCAGACCAGTGTTGAGCACTCCCTACAAGGTTTTCGTATACTTTTTATAAGACTTAATATATTTTGTGATTACTAAAATCCAAGAACCTCTTGATTTGATACCCGAGACGCCAGCTGGCGACATCTCCGAGCCAAACGAATTTTCGGAAGAAGAAGAGTTCGACTCAGATCCTGAAGATATGGAAGGTAATAATAATCATGAGGAAGAAGGGGAAATCTTGTTTTAGAACAACCAACCTTGGTTGGTTAGAGACGTTGTGGCCATCCCTGGACGAGTACATAATCTTCCCCGGCACCCAGAGAAGCTGCTTCCCAACTACGACCCCAAGACTTCAGATTTACTTGAGGATCATATCAAGAAGTTTATACTCGCAATTAGACTCATGAACATTCAACATGAAGATGTAGTCTGCAGACTTTTCCCCTACACATTTTAAAATTTAGCTTCCACGTGGTATTTTAATCTGCCAGTAGGATCTATAACTAGCTGGACCAAGTTCCAGAAATATTTTCTAGATAAATTTGTAGAGGAAAGTACTATGAGAGATCTAATGGCTGAGTTGTTCACAACCACCATGATTCTAAAAGAAAGGGTCAAATATTTCAATCAATGACCATCTTAAACAAATTCCATTCTGTGGCAAGACCAACTCAAGAGTTGCAGATCAAGGTTTATGCTAACGCACTCCCGGCTTCTATTTGTATGTTTGTAAAGAGAGCCACTAAACAAGACCTAGCATAAAATTTTGAAGAGGCCAAGACAATAGAATTCCAGATGAAAGGATGCAAAGAAGGCTAGGCCTCTCTAGAAAAGAAAGAATCCCATCCCCCTCCCAGGAGAGGACTCCTTCTAACTAGACAGTCGGGGAAACCTACTGAACAGGCTCCTGACAAGGGGAATGGAGATATAGAAGATCTACAATGCATGGTTAAGAAATTATCAAACGAGATCATAGACACGAATAGAAATGCAGGAGAGGGAAACTTAGTCCAAAGGCCCTATAAGCCTCTCTTTAAAAGGAACTAGCCTTTCAAAGCAATTGAACCTCCCCCAGCTAACTTAAATATTGATCTAGGGAATGTTGTGTCTGATTCTTTCTATACTTATCATCAGGAAAACCACTTCGAAAGAGAATGCCCTCAATGGGTACATTCCATGAATTTGATGGCCAATCGGTCTCTAGATCAAGTCTCCCTAATCGAATAGCCAAGCAGTTTGGTTATGAGTATTGCTGACCAAGAAGAGATTGACCCACCATGACATACAACCATGCTGATATGGGACCCTGATATGATCATGTCGTCCGATGAGCTGTTTGAGTCTCATGAACAACCTGTGGAATTTTCGGTGGTATAGACACGTAGTAAGGGCCCGCCTGGCTCGAAATATACCGACATCATCCAGACCTCAAAAAGTAAGTTAATGCCCGATCGCTCGAAAACATATTTCGCTCTCGGTAAAAAGCCTATACACATTCATACCCAGGAATCGCCCAAACTAGATTACAATGTGGTCAAATGTTTGAAGAAGCTAAAGGACAATATATAAGTTATGAACATATGTAGTATTCCTCAGCAGAAGGACTTTCTGTTACAGGCTTTGAATTCAGTAGAGAAACCAACGGCGGGTAATGGTCCAGAAAGAAATCTGTCTACCACAGATCTGGTGGGAAAACCAACTGCGAACACTTGTTCGAGAGATAAAAAGGAAAAGCCTGTTGTCCCACCTTTCTTCTTAATGTTCGAAGTCTTCAATAGAAACCTTCATAACTGTTTGGTAGATTCTGGAGAATCTTCCAATGTTATGCCCTTGTCTATTTGCAAAAAATTAAATGCCATACCTCTCAAAAGTGATAAACATGTCATACAACTAGACAGGACCCATGTCAAGGTCATAGGAGAACTCAAATATGTGATGATCAGAATATCAACACACCCCACATTCGTGCAAGTGATTGACATTATCGTAGTAGATATCCCAGAGGCATATGGGCTATTACTGAGTCGATATTGGTCTGAAAAAATAAATGGGTACTTCAGTACAGACTAGGAACACCTTTGGCTACCATTGAAGGGATACAAGAACATGATCATAATCGATAGGGAGAGATATCTGAAACATACAGTCATTGATCTAGAAACCATGAACGAACCCTCATCCACATATTTCCCCATACTGGGCAATTATTCCTGCGATTCCTACTTCAGAAACTTCGCTTCTCTCTTGTTTGATGTTTCGCTTACCCAAAACTCTGAATTGGTTTTTAAAGAGAAATCACTTATACCAATAGGAGACACCCTCTTCTGTCTAAACCTTGTGCTAGAGCTTGCGGAACAAAAGGTCGGAGAGAAAGAAACTAATAAGGGAAAATAAAAGAGTGATTTTCTCTCACAAATTTGGACCCTCTATTTTGAGGGATCTAAATCGCAAGAAGGGTCAGGAGCAGGGTGCATCCTCGTCGATCCTAAAGGTAAACGTCATTTCTTGTCCTATAGATTAGAGTTCGAATGTACCAACAACATTATCGAATATGAAGCTCTGATACAAGGATTAAAGAAATCCATAGATTTGAATGTCAAAGAATTGAAAGTTTTCGGAGACTCTGAAATTATTGTTAGACAAGTAAGGAATACTATACATTGCAATTCTCCTCACCTGAAGAACTATCAGCAGGAGGTGCATAGGTTAATAGAGCACTTTGAATCTTTCAATATCACAGCGATCCCCAGAGAAAAAAATATTCTTGTTGACTCCTTGGCCACAAATGCTTCCAGGATATCTCCTTTAGAGGATTATGAAGCCTCCCGATTCATTGTGGATCTTCTCTACAAACCATTGGTACCTAATAAAATTTCCAATTGGAAAGTCTTTGAAGGAGATGAACAAATTATAAAATTTTGAACAAACCAAGACAATTTCAAAGATCTCACTATTGAGGATGAAGAATTCCAAGAGAAATCAACAGAAACTGATCCTCAGACAAGACAACCTATGAATAAATTGAAGGCTCACACAATCTCAAAAGCGATAACTAATCTTGAAAATATGTTTGATCTGAAAGAGCAATTTAAGGGACCTAAAAACGCAAAGAAAGGTAGCTCTTGTCCCCTGCATGAAACTATAAATCTTGGGACCCCAGAAAACCTAAAGAATGTGAATCTCGGCGACACTATATCTAAGGAAGAAAGGAAAGCTTACCTTAATTTATTCAGACAGTACTAGGATGTCTTCACATTGTCTTGCTGAGCACTCAACACACCCTAAAAAAAATCTATGACCATTTTCTTTTTGGGTACCACCCGATCTTTTGCATTTGACTGTTTTCGCCTTGGTATGAAACTGATACTTTCTCTTATCTTATTTGTTTCATGTTTGAATTGATTAAATTTTACTTGAACATACAACAAAGAATCATCTTAACTCTAAAAATACTTAACAACTAC
>JASDQU010243334.1:123518-138101 GCA_032191745.1 Picea mariana | reverse complement strand
TGAATGGTTAAGAAATTATCAAATGATATTATAGACATGGATAGAAATGCAGGAGAGGGAAACCTAGGCCAAAGGCCCTATAAGACTTTCTTTAAAAGGAACCAACCTTTCAAATCAATTGAACCTCCCCCAGCTAACTTAAATATTGATCTAGGGAATGTTTTGTTTGATTCTTTCTATACTTATCATAAGGAAAACCACTCCGAAAGAGAATTCCCTCAATGGGTACATGCCATGAATTTGATGGCCAATCAGTCTCTAGATGAAGTCTCCCTAACTGAACAGCCAAGCAGTTCGGTTATGAGTATTGCTGACCAAGAAGAGATTGACCCACCATGAGATACAACCATGCTGATATGGGATCCTGACCTGATCATGTCGTCTGATGAGTTGTTTGAGTCTCATGAACAACCTGCGGAAGTTTCGGTGGTATAGACACACAGTAAGGGCCCTCCTGGCTTGAAAGATACCGATGTCACCTAGACCTCTAAAAGTAAGTTAACACCCGATCGCTCGAAAACATATTTCGCTCTCGGTAAAAAGCCTATACACATTCATACCCAGGAATCGCCCAAACTAGATTACAACGTGGTCAAATATTTGAAGAAGCTAAAGGACAATATATAAGTTATGGACATATGCAATATTCCTCAGCAGAAGGACTTTCTGTTACAGGCTTTGAATTCAGTAGAGAAACCAATGGTGGGTAATGGTCCAGAATGAAATCTGTCTCCCACAAATCTGGTGGGCAAACCAACTGTGAACACTTGTTCGAGAGATAAAAAGGAAAATCCTTTTGTCCCACCTTTCCTCTTAATGTTTGAAGTCTTCAATAGAAACCTTCATAACTGTTTGGTAGATTCTAGAGCGTATTCCAATGTTATTCCCTTTTCTATTAGCAAAACATTAAATGCCATACCTCTCAAAAGTGATAAACATATCATACAACTAGACAGGACCCAGATCAAGGTCATAGGAGAACTCAAAGATAAGATGATCAGAATATCGACACACCCCACATTTGTGCAAGTGATTGACATCATTGTAGTAGATATCCCAGAGGCATATGGGCTATTACTGAGTCGAGATTGGTCTGAAAAGATAAATGGGTACTTCAGTACAGAATAGGAACACCTTTGGCTACCATTGAAGGGATACAAGAACATGATCATAATCGATAGGGGGAGATATCTGAAACATACGGTCATTGATCTAAAAACCACGAACGAACCCTCGTCCACAGATTTCCCCATACTGGGAAATTATTCCTACGATTCCTACTTTGGAAACTTCGCTTCTCTCTTGTCTGATGTTTCGCTTACCCAAAAATCTAAATTGGTTTTTAAAGAGAAATCACTGATACCAACAGGAGACACCCTCTTCTGTCTAAACCTTGCGCTAGAGCTTGCGGAACAAAAGGTCGGAGAGCAAGAAACTAATAAGGGAAAAGAAAGAGCGATTTTCGCTCACAAATTTGGACCCTCTATTTTGAGGGATCTAAATCGCAAGAAGGGTCAGGAGCAGGGTGCATCCTCGTCAATCCTAAAGGTAAATGTCATTTCTTGTCCTGTAGGTTAGAGTTCAAATGTACCAACAACACTGTCGAATATGAAGCTCTGGTACAAGGATTAAAGAAATCCATAGATTTGAATGTCAAAGAATTGAAAGTTTTCAGAGACTCTGAAATTATTGTTAGACAAGTAAGGAATACTATACATTGCAATTCTCCTCACTTGAAGAACTATCAACAGGAGGTGCATAGGTTAATAGAGCACTTTGAATCTTTCAATATCACAGTGATCCCCAGAGAAAAAAATATTCTTGCTGACTCCTTGGCCACAACCACTTCCAAGCTATAACCTTTAGAGGATTATGAAGCCTCCCGATTCATTATGGATCTTCTCTACAAACCATCGGTACCTAATAAAATTTCCAATTGGAAAGTCTTTGAAGGAGATGAACAAATTATAAACTTCTGAACAAACCAAGACAATTTCAAATAAATCGCTATTGACGATGAAGAATTCCAAGAGAAATCAACATAAACTGATCCTCGGACAGGAAAATCTATGGATAAATCGAAGGCTCACACAATCCCGAAAGCGATAGCTAATCTTGAAAATCTGTTTGATCTAAAAGAGCGATTTAAGGGACCTAAAAATGCAAAGAAGGGTAGCTCTTGTCCCCTGCATGAAACTATAAATCTTGGGACCCCAGAAAACCCAAAGAATGTGAATCTCGACAACACGATATCTAAGGAAGAAAGGAAATCTTACCTCAAATTATTCAGACAGTACCAGGATGTCTTCACATGGTCCTATTGAGCACTCAAAACACCCTAAAAAAATCTATGACCATTTTCTTTTTGGGTACCACCCGATCTTTTGCATTTGACTGTTTTCGCCTCGGTCTAAAATTGATACTTTATCTTATCTTATTTGTTTCATGTTTGAATTGATTAAAGTTTACTTGAACATACAACAAAGAATCATCTTAACTCTAAAAATACTTAACAACTACTCCAGGAATCTACGACCCAGAATTTTCCCCAACTCGTTTAAGAAGTTCGGCTTCGACAAAAAGTCTAATAGTGAACACCGCGCAAATAGAAGAGTGACACTTCTAACCTACGAAATCCTGAAACAAGTTTGGCATCGACGATTGAAAAATGATTAATTTATTGTTGTAATAATAACCCTGATACCACCCGGTATCAATAGTATTGATGACTAGTCTTTTCTTAGTGCTTTCGACGCGAACAAGATCCTGAATATGACCCTTACCCACTAGCTGAATGTCTTTTGCTTTTTATGATTAAATATTTCTAATGATTCGAGGTTGATAACGCCACGGAAGCATCAATCGACATCGAAAATTTTACAAAGGAAAGTATTAAAAAACTCACAGTGTAACAATGATGATCACAAGAATCTAATACTTTATGCGAAAAAAGGCTTAGATAAGAGAACAAGATTAATTTTTGTATTCAAAAGAAAGCGTGATACATTCAAAACACTACCGATATTTAGTATTGAAGGTTCCCACCGAGTTTGGATCACATACAAATAATCCATGCCGACACCGCGACCAATCGGCCTGGTGGCAGTGAGACCACGAATATCTTTACAACAAAAGAGAAAAAGGGAAAATTGTCAAGCGTCTCTTAGGAAAAAACAAGGCACATAACTGCCCATTATGCGTCCCCTACACAAGAACCTTTCCCTAGGTTACTACTCGCACCTTGCACTATGTTATTTTCTCCCACCATCCGCTTCACCTCACGCATCTGCACAATTGTATCTTTTGCTTCCCGAAGCTGTCTCTGTATCCAAACCGTGCTTCCTGTGTGAACCTGCGACGGTGGTATCTCCTGGTCTTTTGCCTCCAACTGATGCCACAATTCTCTATTCTCTTGGTAGAGTTCAGCTATTGCAAGTTGAGCCTTCTCTAACCACTGAGTAGGACTTTCGACTGAAGTGCTCGATGCTTTTTCCCTTCCCTTTCGTCTCCCTCATTCTCTACCGATAGTCCCAGCTGGCTCCGAATAGTTGGTAAGCATCACAAACCCCTCAACGGCGGGACATACGCTCGGCTCAGCTGAGAGGTGATCTTACTCCCTTTTTTCCATTTTTTTTTAGGCCTTCCTCTTCTCCGTGGTTTGGGCTCCAAAGAAGGCATGGTTCCCAGCAGGGCTCTTTCAGACGTACCTTTTTTCTCCCCAAGCTATGATGGAGACGCTGATGTCATCTCCAATAAAAAGCTTGTACCTCCTGTTGGAGTTTCAAGTACACGGGAAGCCAATAAGAAAGAGTCCCATGCACGTTGGGGCTCGAACCTGGCACTCTGACTGCCTCTCAGACCCCGCCCTGTGTTTGAAGGATATCCCATAATGCAACAACGTAGGGACTTAGGCATCTGTAGATGATAAAGGACTATTATGCGGGACTTCTCCAAGATAAACTTGCCAGACCAGAATTCCAAAGGATTTAAAACTCGGCATATGCATAGAATTTCCCCCAGAACTCTTGGAATTTATAGAGAAATGAAGGAGATAAACAGAGAATTCTTATAAAATACTCGCACCTCGTGACATGACGTTTTGAATACTCGACACTCCACAACTGCTCAACATATGCGATCCAGAACATGTAAATTCCACTGAATTAGAGTTGCAGGGAATGTGCGGTATGATCCTTTCAATATTTTTGAACTTCACAACCTCTGTTATTGACGAATGATGTTTGACACGCTTGATGATATGGATTTTGGAGGCATTTAATGACTTTCCCTTTACAATATCTGACCTTTTGGGAGCATACACATGCACACCTGTCTCTGACGCCTCCTTTCAGCCCCAAAGGCCAAGTGATTACTATGACGGTTTATATGCTCATGTCTGTCATACTTGATTTTCCACCATATGGCACGCTGACATAATTCATTCAAACCAAAGAGGAGAGATGAATTCGGCTAGGTCATCACAGGTCATTTAAAGTAGCATCTGGGATCATGTAAGTATTAAAATGACTAGCACTAGCAAGCTATGTAGGTATGTGTTAATATTTTCAGTTTGTTTATGTCTTATCATAGGTTGCATAATCGCTAAACTACCTCTACCTTGATTGCGGGAAAACTCCTCCCAATTACTGAACAGAGATCATCCTGTGACCTCGCCAAAAAACTCGAAAGAAACACCGAAACTGAATCGTCAAAGCAATGAAGGATTCTGGGTGCCCCAAATTTGGCACCTCTTACGAATTTATTAACTTGAGCGATGTATTCAAGACGCATATCGAACAAGACTTGCTATGGGCCAAAGAATGTGCAAATATAACCAATGCAAGGCCAGGGCAAGTGCAAAAATTCACAGAATACCCGATCAGAGCTCGAACCATGCTGCAACAGCTGAACTCCAGTCTGGTAAAGTACCGAGCACATGCAATAGATATCAGAGGAGTATATGCAACCCCAATGGAACAACACAGATTCCCATGGGCTCAAACTTGTGAAGATTTGTTTATCAGTTGGTCTGAATACGAAATAAGTCACCCTTTTCAAGAAATATCTCGGGTGAATTGATAAGGAAACTGTTGGATGATCACGCCACGTGGTGATTTTTTTTGGTTCAAACTGTACTTAGCCGTTAATTTTGGTTGAATTTTATATTATAAATAAGGACATCGACAAATTAGTCAAAGGTCGATGGTTGTTGTAAGAACTCTTTCTTTTTGGCTGTGGAGAATTATTTTGAGACTGCTATGAATTTAGAAGTCCTTCTGGACTAGAGACAAACTATTTCCATAAGATGCAATGTGATTGGACTTGGAGAAGAACTACTTCCTATCTTGTTTCATGAATGATGTTGTAATGAGTAAGAGAAATTAATTGTGTTGTCAAGTTATCTGGTGCAATGTCTTGATGTTCTTTGCTTTCATGATGGAGATAAATCATTGTGTTATTATGTGATTCATGGTTATGGTAGATGAATTATTTTTCTTTCCATCATCTTATTNAATTAGTTTCTCAGACAGTGATTGGATGCTCATTTGGTTAATGTATTAGTACTAGGCCCTTTTGCATAGAATCACTGTATGCATGTTTGAGCAGCGGGTTATCCCAAGCTCAGCCTCTTCCCAGTAGTTAAAGCTCAATCCTGTTACTAGTCAAGTTGTTTTATGCTGGCTTGCATCTCTCATACCAGCCCCACTCAAGAGAAAATACAGAGAAGAACAGTCCTAAATGAAGGAAGATCCTTCACAAGAAAACACAAAGCCCATCGATAAATTGGAAAGATTGCAATATCTGGAGAACCATTCCATCTTAAATGTTGTAGAGTCTAATTGGGCCTTAGTGGTGGGTTTGGTTCCTACTGTTGAGTCAAGTGATTTAAGCCCCATCAACAAAATTGGTGCTAGAAGGAGGGCTTGAGAATGAATGGCTGAGTATATAATTTATATAGTATTTCTAAGAGCCTACAGATTTGTAATGGTCCACATGCTGGATAGTCATTCAACATATATCCCACACTTACTGAATACCCCCGAAGTAGGTAACTCACCCCAGCCCGAGGAAGAATATTTCCACCCTGAAATACCTTACGCCCTTCCTCACAAGGAAGTGAATCAATTTCGAAGAATCACTAGAGCCTATGCCCGAAAAATTAGCACGTTGTCCTTAACTCCCATCCTCCCTCGAAGAAAACAAAAAAGCAAGCCAGTGGGTAGCACTCTCGAGGAAATTTTTGTGAACTCCATAGAAGACTTAGTAGATTTCGCGATCACTGAAATCCAACAACCTCTTGATCTTATACCCGAAATGCGAGCCGACAACATCTTCGAGCTAAATGATTGTTCAGAAGAAGAGGACATCAACTCGGATTCCGAAGATATGGAAGGTAATAATGATCATGAGGAGGAAAGGGAAATCCCACTTCAAGACAACCAAACTTGGTTGGTTGGAGATGTCGTGGCCATCCCGGGATGAGTACATAATCTTCCCCGGCACCCGAAAAAGATGCTCCCCAAGTACGATCCTGAAACTTCAAGTTTACCTAAAGATCATATCAAAAAGTTCATTCTCGCGATAAGGATTATGAATTTTTAACATGAATACATAGTCTTTGGGCTCTTTCCCTACACATTTGAGAACTCGGCTTTCACGTGGTATTTTCATCTACCGGTAGAATCCATAACCAGCTGGACCGAGTTCCATAAGGACTTTTTAGACAAATTTGCGGAGGAAACAACCATGGGAGATCTAATGGCTGAGTTTTTCGTAGCCACCATGAGCCCGAAAGAGAGGGTTAAATATTTCAATCAAATATTCATGACCATCTTAAACAAATTCCAGCCTGCGGAGAAACCAACTCAAGAGTTGCAAATTGAGGTTTATGCCAACGCGCTTCCGGCTTCCGTTTCTATGTTCGTAAAAAGGGTCGCTAAGAAAACCCTGGCGAAGAATTTTGAAGAAGCCAAGACAATAGAATTCCAGATGAAAGAATGTAAAGAAGGCCAGGCCTCTTTGATGAAAATAGAAACCCAACCCCCTCCTAGGAGAGGACTCCTTTTAACCAGACCGCCGAGGAAACCGACCAAAAAAACTCCTGACAAGGGTAATGGAGATATAGAAAACCTACAACGCATGGTTAAGAAATTATCTAATGAGATCATAGACATGAAGAGAAGTGCAGGGGAGGGAAACCAAAGCCAAAATCCCTATAAGCCTTTCTTTAAAAGAAACCATCCTTTCAAAGCAATTGAACCCCCCTCAACCAACTTAAACATTGACCTAGGGAATGTTGCGTCTGATTCTTTATGTACTTATCACCAAGACAACCACTCTGAAAGAGAATCCCCTCAATGGGTACACACCATGAATTTAATGGCCAATCATTTTTTGGACAAAATCTTTCTAACCGAACAGTCAAGCAGTTCAGCCATGAATATTGTCGATTAGGAAGATGCTGACCCAATGCGAGACACATCCATGCTAATATGGGATCCCGACGTGATCATGCCTTCGGATGATCTATTTGAGCCTCAAGAACAACCCACAAAAGTTTCGGTAGTACAGACACATAGTAAGGGTCAACCTAGCTCGAAAGATATCGACGCCACCCGGACCTCGCAAAGTAAGTTAACTCCCAATCACTTGAAAATACCTTTCACACCCGGTAAAAATCCTATAAGCATCCATACCCAGGAATCCCCCAAACTAGATTACAACGTGGTCGAAGATTTGAAGAAGATAAAGGCTAATATATCAGTTATGGATATATGTAGGATTCCTCAGTAGAAAGACTTTATGTTGCAAGCTTTGAGCTCTGTATAAGACTCGACGGCCGACAATGGTCAGCAGAAGAATCTGTCCGCAATCGATCTGGTAAGAAAGCCAACCATAAATACCTACTCGAAAGGTAGGATGGAGAGGCCTTTTGTACTGTCTTTTCTTTTAACTTTTGAAGTCTTCAATAGGAACCTTCACAATTGTTTGGTAGATTCTGGGGCTTCTTCTAATGTCATGCCCTTGGCCATTTGTAATAAATTAGGTGATATGCCTCTCAAAAGTGATAAGCATGTCATACAACTAGACAGAACGCAGGTCAAGGTCATGGGAGAACTCAAAGATGTGATGATCAGGATAGTGACACATCCTAATTTTGTGCAAGTAATTGACATCATTTTGGTAGATATCCCAGAGGCATATGGGTTGTTGTTGAGTTGGGATTGGTCCGAGAAGCTGAACAGATATTTCAGTACAGACTGGGCACACCTTTGGTTACCACTAAAAGGATACAAGAATATGATCAAAATCGATAGGGAGAGATATCTGAAGCATACAGTTACTGATCTAGAAACCCTGAACGAACCTGCGTCTACAGATTTCCCCGTATTGGGAAATTACTCATATGATTCCCACTTCAGGGAATTTGCTCCTCTCCTATCCACTATTCCTCTTACCCAAAACTCCAAACTTATCTTTCAAGAAGAATTGTTGATTCCGATAGGGGACTCTCTCTTTTTCCAAAGCCCTACAACAGAGCTTATGGGACAAGAGATCGGAGAGAAAGAAATTAATGAGGAACAAGAAAAGAACGATTGTCGTTCACAGATTTGGACCCTCTTCTTTGATGGATCCAAGTCGCAAGAAGGGTCGGGAGAAGGATGTATTCTTATCAATCCTAAAGGCCAACCTTATTTCCTATCATGTAGGCTAGAGTTTGAATGTACCAACAATATTGCTGAATATGAATCTCTAGTGCAAGGATTAAAGAAAGCCATAGAATTAAATGTCAAAAGGTTGAAAGTATTTGGAGATTCTGAAATTATCCTTAGGCAAGTCAGGAATACCATACATTGCAACTCTCTTCACCTAAAAAACTATCAGCATGAGGTTTATAGGTTAATATAACGCTTTGAAGCCTTTAACATTACAGCGATTCCCCGAGCCAAGAATGTTCTGGCTAACTCTTTGGCCACAACTGCTTCTAGGTTGTCACCCCTAGAAGATTACGAAGATTCCCAATTCACTGTAGAGATTCTATACAAACCATCGGTACCTAATAACAATTCTAATTGGAAAGCTTTTGAAGGGGATGAACAAATCATAAAATTCTTGGCCAACCAGGACAATTTCAAAGATCTTGTGATAGACAATGAAGAGTTCCAAGATCAATCAACTGAAACCGATTCTCAAGCAGGACGACATATTGGTAAATCGAAGGCTCACACGATCCCGAGGGAGATAACTAATCTAGAGAATCTGATTGATCTAAAGGAACGATTTAAAGGACCTAAAAACGCAAAGACTGGTAGCTCTTTTCCCCTCCACGAAACTATAAATATTGGGACTCCAGAGAACCCAAAGAATGTTAATCTTGGAAAAACTATATCTAAGGAAGAGAGGAAACCCTACTTCAAATTATTCAGACAATACCAATATGTTTTCGCATGGTCCTATAAGGATTTGAAAACATATGATACCCACATTATTCAACACACCATCCCGTTGAAACCTGAAATGAAACCTTTCCAGCAAAAGCTCTGTAAGTATAACCCATCCCTAGAGCCTCTCATGTATCAGGAATTAAGTAAGATTCTAGATGCAAAGATAATTTTCCAGGTTAGGCATTCCACCTGGGTGGAAAATCTTGTTCCAGTGAGAAAAATGTCAGGAGAAATCTGACTATGCGTATATTTTCGAAACCTTAACAGAGCTTTGGAAAAGGATAATTATCTGGTCCTACCAATGGAACAACTCCTGCAAACCGTGTCGGGCTTGAAGATTTTCTCTCTACGAGATGGTTTCTTAGGTTACAACCAAGTATTGGTTTCAGAGGAAGATCGTTTAAAAACCACCTTCCGAACCAAATGGGGAACCATCGCTTATAAACGCATGCCTTTCGGGTTAATCAACGCAGGAGAAACCTTCCAAAGGGCCATGGACGTGGATTTTCACGGACTTATTAATAAGTGTGTGGTAGTGTATTTAGATGACATAAAAGTGTATTCGAAGAATAGAGAAGATCACTTCCAACACTTAACTCAGATTTTTGAGAGATGCTGGAAATATGGTATATCACTGAACCCTAAGAAAATTATCTTCGGTGTCGAGGAAGGTAAGTTGTTAGGTCATATTATATCTCAAGCAGGGATTCGCATAGACCCGAAAAGTATTAATTCCATAGATCAACTCCCGCTACCCCATAATAAGAAATCTATGCAGTCCTTTTTCGGGAAAATCAATTTTGTGAGGAAATTCACTTTTGATTTTGCCGAAATCATCAAACCCTTACAAAATATGATTCACAAGAATGCCGAATTTAAGTGGGATGATGATCAAAGAGACTCTTTCAACAATATCAAAGCTTCCATATCCTGGGCATCGGTGTTGCGAAGTCCCGATTTCATAGAGAATTTTTCCTTTATACCTTTGCCTCCGACCAATCACTAGTTGCAATTATAACTTAGAAGGATGTTGACCACAATGAATCCCCAGTGGCATTCATGAGTACAAACCTTCAAGGAGATGATCTCAATTACCCTTCCATAAACAAGCATGCCTACGTGGTCTATAAGGCAGTAAATAATTGCAGGTCTTACATCCTCAAGAATCACACTAAGGTGATTGTGCCACACCCTGCGGTCTGATCCCTGTTTACCCAACAAGAAATGGGAGAAAGAAGAGGGAACTGGATGGAAGTAGTCTAGGAATTTGATCTAGATATAAAACCTATCAATATGGTAAAGGGACAAGGTTTGTGCAAACTCGCAGCCGAAGCCAGGATCAAGCAATTGAATATTTCGAGTGGGAAAATGAAATAACACTATGGTGTGGCGAAGTAGCATACATCTCCCCAAGACAAGGTTCCTGGTACAAGGATTTAACTTATCTTCTACACCACGGAACTTGTCCCGAGAACCTCAACCCTAGGGAAAGGAGAGCCTTAAGGTTAAAATCTGTAGAGTATCGCCTTATACATTCGGTTCTCTTCTAGATCAACTATGATGGGGTACTATTGAGATGTCTCAAATGATAAGACGTTGACAAAGTGCTAAAAGAAATCCATGATGGCCCCACTGGAGGAAATTTTGCAGAAAACACCACCACCCATAAGATTATAAGAGTTGGCTATTAATGGCCCACCTTGTTCAAAGACACTCATACTTACGTTAGGAACTGTAAGACTTGTCAAAGAAGCATTGGAAAGGAGAAAAGGGAGGCATTTCCACTTCAGCCTGTGAATGTCTCTAGGCTTTTTGAGTAGTGGGGGTTGGATATCATAGGAGAAGTTATGCCTAGCTCTACAAAACTCCACAAGTACATTCTTACTGCCACCGACTATTTCACAAAATGGGCAAATGCCATTCCTTTGACTCATGTGAACGAGAAGGTAGTATTCGAATGTATAGAACAACAGTTGATCACAAGGTTTGGTGTCCCCTTTGTTCTGGTCTTTTATAATGCAACTTAATTCTCTTCTACCCTATTAAAAAAGTTTTCTCTGGAAAAAGGAATTATAATCAAGTACTCTGCGAATTACTACCCTCAGGGAAACGGTGTGGTGGAATCAACTAATAAGAACCTGGTAAGGATACTAAAGAAGATGGTTACAGATAACCAAAGAAATTGGCATAACCAACTTCATAATTCCTTATGGGCCGATAGGGTCACACCCAAAGAAGTTGTATGGAATTCCCCATACTTTTTGGTCTACGAACAAGAAGCCATCCTCCCAAACAGGCTCTATTTTCCATCTCTTCAATTGACCCAAGATTCCAACGAGGAACCATCATCGACCATGCAACATAGAATCAACACTTTGCTCATGTTGGAAGAAGAGAGGGAAAAGGATAAGTCAAAATTCTTAGCGCACCAACAGATAGTGAAAAGATGGTTCGATAAGCATAAAGCTAAAGAGAAAAATTTTAAAGTAGGAGACTTGGTCCTGAAATGGGACAGAGCGAATGAACCGAAGGGGAAACATTCTAAATTTCAGAACCTGTGGCTTGGACCTTTCTAGGTGGTTGAGAAGATTGGGGCAGGCACTTACCAGTTGCAGAATCTAAGAGGGGAACTTGATGCCCTCCCAGTAAACGGTCAAGCCCTAAAACAATACTTTCAATAAATAAATAAAATATATATATAATAAAATCAGTTAATACAGATAAAATAAATACCAGATATATCTACTTTGTGGTTCGGTAATACCTCAAGGGAAACGAAGTAGAAGAAGATATTTTGGGTTCACCCAGTGAATCGCCATTTGTTGAGCACTCAACACGCCCTAAAAAAATCTATGACCATTTTCTTTTTGGGTACCACCCGATCTTTTGGATTTGACTGTTTTCGCCTTGGTATGAAACTGATACTTTCGCTTATCTTATTTGTTTCATGTTTTAATTGATTAAAGTTCACTTGAACATACAACAAAGAATCATCTTAACTCTTAAAAGACTTAACAACAACTCCAGGAATCGGCGACCCATAATTTTCCCCGACTCGCTTAAGAAGTTCGGCTTCAGCAAAAAGTCTAATAGTGAACACTGTGCAAATGGAAGAGTGACACTATTGACCGCTGAACTCCTGAAACAATTTCGGCACCAGTGATTGCAAAATGATTAATTTCTTGTTGTAATAATAACCCGATACCGCCCAGTATTGGCAGTCTTGGAGACTAGTCTTTTCTTAGTGCTTTCGACGCGAGCGAGATCCCAAATATGACCCTTACCCACTCGCCAAATGCTTTTTGTTTTTTATGATTAAATATTTCTAATGATCCGAGGTTGATAACACCACAAAAGCATCAATCGACATCAAAAATTTTACAAGGGAAAGTATTAAAAAACTCACAGTGTAACAATGATGATCACAAGAATCTAATAATTTATGCGAAAAAAGGATTATATAATAAAGTGTGATACATTCAAAACACTGTTGATATTTAGTATTAAAGGTTCCCACCAAGTTCAGATCACATACAAATAAGCCACACTGACATCATGACCAATCGGCCTGGTGGCAATGAGACCATGAATATCTTTACAACAAAAGAGAATAAGGGGAAATTGTCAAGCGTCTCTTAGGAAAATACAAGGCACAGAACTGCCCATTATGTGTCCCCTACACACAAACCTTTCCCCAGGTTACTAATCGCGCCTTGCACTATTTTATTTTCTCCCTCCATTCGTTGCTCCTCACACAGCTACACAATTGTATCTTGTGCTTCCCGAAGCCGTCTCTACATCCAAACCGTTCTTCCTGCGTGACCCTACAACGACAGTATCTCCTAGTCTTTTTTTTCCAACTGATGTCGCAACTCTCTATTTTATTGGTAGAGTTCGGCTATTGCGAGTTGAGCCTGCTCTAACTGCTGAGCGGGACTTTTGACAGAAGTGCCCGGTTCTTTTTCCCTTCCCTTTCATCTCTCGTCTCCTCTACCGGTACTCCCAACTAGCTCCGACCAGTTGGTAAGCATCGTAGACCCCTCAACAGCTGGACATACGCTCGGCCTAGCTGAGAGTTGATCTTCCTCCCTTTTTCTATTTTTTTTCTAGGCCTTCCTCTTCTCCATGCTTTTGGCTCCGGAGAAGGCACGGTTCCCAGCATGGTTCTTTTAGACGTACCATTTTCCACCCCAAGCTATGCTGGAGATGCTGATGTTGTCTCCAAGCAAATGCCTGTACCTCCTGTTGGAGTTTCAAGTACACGGGAAGCCAATAAGAAAGAGTCCCAGGCACGCTAGGGCTCGAACCTGGCACTCCAGCTGCCTCTCAGACCCCACCCCGTGTTTGAAGGAGATCCCATAATGCAAGAACATAGTGAATTGGGCCTCTGTAGGTGATAAAGTACTATTACGCGGGACTTCACCAAGATAAACTCGCGAGACCAAAATTCCAGAGGATTTAAGACTCGGCATATGAATAGAATTCCCCCAGAACTCCTGGAATTTATAGAGAAATGAAGGAGATAAATAGAGTGTGTCGATAAAAAACTCACGACTCGCGACATGATGTTTTGAAGACTCGACGCGCCACAACTGCTCAACAGACATGATCCAGAACATGTAAACGTCGTCGAATCAGAGTTGCAGGGAACGTGCGGTATGATCCTTCTGATCATTTTGAACTTCCGAACCTTTGTTATTGATGGATGATGTTTGACACGCTTGATGATACAAATTCTAGAGGCATTTAACAACTTTACCTTTATGGTATCCAACCTTTTGGGAGCATACACGTGCACACCCATCTCCGACACCTCCTTTCGGCCCCAAAGGCCAATTGATTACTATGATGGTTTATATGCTGATGTCTGTTGTACTTTATTTTTCACCCTATGGCACGTTGACATAATTCTTTCAAACCGAAGAGGAGCAGCGACTTCGGTTGGTCATCACAGGTTGGTCATCTTTTCTTAGTGCTTTCGACGCGAGCGAGATCCCAAATATGACCCTTACCCACTCGCCAAATGCTTTTTGTTTTTTATGATTAAATATTTCTAATGATCCGAGGTTGATAACACCACAAAAGCATCAATCGACATCAAAAATTTTACAAGGGAAAGTATTAAAAAACTCACAGT
>JASDQU010243334.1:91690-103661 GCA_032191745.1 Picea mariana | reverse complement strand
GATTTACTTATGCTTTGTGCTTATTATATGTGTATAGATGATAGATTCGATGTGTATGAAGTTGCTAAGTGCTTGGTCTACCAGATCCAGTCTGTTGTATGGTGCTAAGTACTGAATCATCTTAGATATAAGTATATACTGCAATGCTCTGTGTTATCTGCAGAGTGAGATAAGGGTTAATTCTAGGTGAACTATTGATGCTAAGTTCTTTTTTAAGTGTGTAATCACATATATGGATCCCAACTAAGGTTGCAGACACCTGAGTACTGCAATCACCCCTTCTTCTACCTCGGGTGAGACTTCATCTGCTTCGTAGGTGTTGCCGAAAGGGCCGGTAGTTAGGGTTTTGTTGGTGTGTTGTTGTAGCATTGAACCCTGGGTCTTCCCCTGTGCCAACAAATAGTTCCATTTCCGAGACCTGAAACTGTGATTGCTGGGAACTAAGGAAGAAGAATATTTTTGAAAAGATTCATTCTGAACTTGTGGAAACCCTATGTGTAGATCTGTCACTCTGATGCGCAGTACTCTACTCGACCTACAAAGCTTTGTGATGAAGAAAAGAAGCTAGATCTGAAGAAAAGAGGTAAGATCTGTAAGCTTTGTTCTCTGATAAAGGTAAGAATAGTGAAAGGTTTTAGATCTGTAAGCTTTGTGCTTTGATAAAGGTAAGAATAGTGAAAGGTTTTAGATCTGAAAGCTTTGTGCTCAATAAGTGGAAATTTTTGTTTCTAAAGAATGAATTTAGGTATGATTGATAGATTTTGTCCTAGCTTGAAAACTAGGGCGTTGTTAGATGAAAGAACGTTTGATATGAATAGATCTGATAAGAATAATGAAAGATATGTTATACCTATGCATAGAAAGAATGTTTGGACTAACGAGTGGATGCAGGATCCTAGAAAGAAATTTTTATAGGCTAGCCATTATGATCCTAGCGCGCAGTACATAAAAAGTTAGGGATAATTGAAGAGAAAGAGAGGATTAACTCTTTGTTATAGTTGCAGAAGACCAGGACATATTTCTAAGGAATTCCCTGGGAGAAAACCTAGTTGCCTCTGTTGTAAGGCTATGGACCATGAAGTATTGGATTTCCCTAGAATGATTGCTAGACTTGAAAAGATGAATATGGAGCAAGCAAGCCCTGAAGGAGATCAAGAGACTAAGATTATAGAAGAACCCCGGAAAGAATTAGAGATTATGTTACTGCAAATGAAAGAAACCCTGAATGAACATAAAGATGCCAGTTTGTCGTAGATCTTCAAAGAAAAGGATAAAATCGAAGTAAGAATAGGAGACTTTGACATTGACTGTGCTCTGGATGAGGAAACACAGATGAACATTATGAAAGAAAGCACTTGGGAAACTCTAGGAAGGCCTGCTATGGTTCCTTCACTAGGAAAAATAGTGTTGTTTAAAGGAAAAATGGTAACCCTATGTGGCAGGATTACCCAGATAGCTATGAGTACCCATGGAGCTTCGATAGAGGAAGAATTCAAAGTTATTAAATTTATTAAGGACCATGCCCCATTTCCAGCTTTGTTAGGCAAGATCTAGATTGAAAAAGACTAGATCCAAAGAAAAGAAGAAAAGGAAGCCCTAAAATAGAAGAAGCAAGAACTCATGGAATTTATGACTAGAAGGATCGCCTACTTGATGGAAGAACAAGAAAACAAATCTAAGCTATTGGACACCAGGGACTTGGACGTCGAAGCTATAAGAGAATTAGAGGAACCATAGAATACTAAAATACCTAATCCATATGTTGACGGATTATTACCCTCGGATATGAAGAAAGAATCTCAGCAGTGTGAAGTGATTATGTCGAGAGAAGATACGAATCATAACGGGAAAAGACCGACCGAGTTGAATACTATTGAGAAGAAGGCTAGAAAATTAAGTAAGAAAAAGGTGAATATTGAAAAGTTACAAGAGATCCCAAGTGGAACATTGCAGAAGGAAAAATCACAGGAATTGAACTTCACCGAGATATAAGAACAACGACATATGGCACTTCGTCGTGGCAAAGCAATCTAGCTGTTGGACCGATATACCCATTTGAATTCTTCCCCGAACGGATAGAAAATCATTAAAGGATCACTGCCAGACCATTGGACCTCACCATAACAGACAGATCTATGATAATGGAAGCTTCATACCCATTGCAAGCATACCGTTGACGAATTTCCTATTTAGCTCGTTGCGTCGTGCCCGAAGAATACTTTTTCCAACTGAAAATTTGAAGCCCATAGAACTAGTGATTGTATACAGTGATCATTGCAAGCAGATTGCTCATCCTAGTGCAGTATCTAAGATCATCATGCCCCGATTATCTTTTCCAAGTGCGTATGTCCGACAAGCTAACCGTAGTTGAGGAATCCTTCATAGAGGTCCTTCTCGATTTAATGACTGAGAGAGTCATGTCGAAAAGAGGAATGTCCACTGGAGTCCAAGAATCATCGACGAGAGGCATGCAAGCCTCCCCGTCGACTGCTCGAGTAGGAACATCTTGAGATGGCGCAGAAAGGAGAATTAAGCATAAAGACGACATAGCCAACGCAAAGTTAGTGCCATCCATCCTACCAGCTTACATACCCCCTCTGAGTGGTGCGATTAACAGGGACAGTGTCCCTAGAGACTTTGAATACACCCTAGTCACTGCATATCTACCGAAAGGAGTACGCACCTACCGTGCAGATCAAGACAAGGTTACAGTGTTGAAGTTTTGCAACTTCAAACTGGGGGACCATAAGGTTTACAACATGCTCGCCCCGTATAAGTACTTGACAAGAACTAAGAGAAAGAATTCGAAGATCATCCCTTAGCAATGGACGATGAACCTCGTGCAGTCTACTTTTCTCAACGTTATGAAAATACCACACTTCGGGCCTCGACAGACACCAAGAGGTGAATGCTTGTGTAAAATTGTTGCTAGCAAGTTACCACAGAGGATACCTGTAGTTAAACCATTGTATAACTGTTGATATGGAATTGATCAATAGGATCATCGGGCTTAGCATGCAGGGCCCTGATCCCCAGGATTACTACCTTGGAAAGACCAAAGACCGTGCTCTTTTACAATAGATCAAAAAATCTTATGGAAATGTCGAGAAGGGCGCGTGAGGCTACAAGGTAGCCTATATCGAAAGTGGCATAGTGCGCGTCGCATGTCAACTGATCACACGAAAGATGGTACGTAAAAATCGACCTACAGAAGTATCATGCTTCATAGTTGACCTCATAGGAAAATGCGCAGAGGGACTACAAATGAACTGGGTGAAGTACCTGGTAAACCAGCTAGAGATTGACTGTAGAGAAGCCCAGGATCAGGGGCATGAATTCCATTTTAGTTGGCTTCTAATACTGATCACTTTTGTTGCATGGGAGCTACCGGAAGGTGCAACCTTCCTAGACCTCAACTCCTTTGAGCCACTAGCTGCGAAGTTCAGTACATTATGGTACTCGACCGACATGAACAAGAAATGGAAATCAAATGTTGTTTTCCACACATATTATAACCAATTGAAATCAGCCATAGGGGGTGAACCTCGGATAACCCCGAACACTTTACAAAGGTTCCAACCTCTGATAAAGTTCAGCATGGACTGCCACTTTATATACCTAACTCCACTCATTGATGAGCACTAGGAACAACCTCAGTCCTATTATAAGTTGATAGAAGAAGACCTAGAAGACATCACCAAGGAATGGTTGGTGGACCTCCTTGTTGCAATAGATCTAGGGACATTTTAGACATCAACAACCCAGAAGCTGCAAAGGAAACACCTGGGCCCAGTAGGACAAAGAAGACGAAGAAGCCTGAAGAGGTTTAGAATGTAGATAGCATATCTGTAAGGATGACTTCCATCACACCAGATCAAGGAGGTAATGGCGAAGACCTAGAGGAAGTCGAAGTTATAAAGAAGAGAAAAGGGTCACCTCCAAAGTCTCCCTCCTGGAAGAAATCGAAAGAAACTGTAACTAATATGCAGACCATGCTCACTCTGGATGAATTCAATTTCCTCCTCGTAACTATGAATGAAGCCATAGAAGAGATAGCAGGAAGCCAAGCAGGAGCAAATATATAACAAGATTGAAATTGGGATCCAAGAAATGTAGCAGGCACTCCAGTCTAGTCGCACAATCTCTACTGCACCTCTACCAGAAGGAACAACAGAAGTGGGAGAAGAATCATCTCAACTCTGCAAGATTGTTGATACATTCGAAGTACACCTTCGACACACACAGGAAGAAAAAGCACAAGTTACTCATGCCTTAAAGAAAGTACAAGAGGAAATCATAGAACAACGTTGAGCCACACAACAAGAAAAGGATGCTCTCCAAGCAAAATTTGAAGAAGATAGAGTGAAGATCCAAAAGGAGAAAGAGAGAACAACCGAGCATTCCACTCCATCACTGGATTTTAACAAAAGAGAGAACAACCCTTAGAACGTCAAGTGATGAAGCTTTGCTGAAGTTATTCAGCAGCTTCAGCAAAGGGTCGTGGAATTAGAGCTTCAAAATATACCAAGTACCCTGCAAGAAGTGCGCGACCAGTGAGAATTAAATGCTCAGGGTGCAGTGGAGAGGATTAAAACACTTGTTGAAGAATGCAAACAATTAAGTAGCAGAAGTGCGCAGATATATGAACAACTATCCGAAGACCCAGAATTGAAGAAATTGGAGTCCCAACTCTAGGAAGCAAAGCAGCATGTAGATATAGTACATGCGTAGCTCAAGCTCTTGTCACCCATCGAGAGGATGAAGAGATCTCGGGAACAGTGCACCGCCCAATAATGTGTTCTTACCACGCAGAACAGAATGATGGAAGTCACCCAGAAAATCCAGCCGAGGCAGGAGGTGGCCTATATACTGTTTGAAGAAATTGAAGGCCAAGGAACAATACTAGAACAAGTATTTGTTACAGTCAAGCAGCAACTGGAAGGGCCTATCAATGAAGCAGTTATTCAGAAATTCGCTGAGCAAGAAGCAGTAGCACAGAGACAAGTCAAAGTAGCTCGAGCCAAGCTCAAGACCTTTGAGGCAAAGTTACCCAGACTTGAGTGACTCGGGACGAGTCACAGGTGAGTGTTGGGGGGTTGTTGGCCATTGACCAAGTTTTGAGGAACACTTGGTCATATTTGACCATTTTTGGGACTTCGACAGCCTGTCAAATATGGAGCACAAGGTGAAGTGGAGATCATGGAAGCTAGTCCCCCTTTTGGGTCCTTTTTGGGTTTTTGGGGATAATGTAACGGAACCGGGATGTCGGCCCATGGGTTTACACATGTTTAGGCCCCTTTTTGTAATGTATAAGTAGAAGTCTAGGCTATGTAAGAAGGAACCTTTTTTAGGAAACTTGAGAAGTGGCTTAGCGCTAAGAGTTGATCTGTGTGATATACTTGCAAAGCTGAGTGAAAGCATTATAAGTGTTGAGTGCACGGATTGTAAGAAGGTTTTATGCTTAGAGCTACTCGGGGAAGGAGGATCTAGCAAGTTACGCAGATCTCTTGTCCTATGTGGAGTAGGTTTTGAGGCTCTGTGCTTGTAACTGATTGGACAACAATAATAGAGAAGAAGAGTTGGTGGACATAGCCCCAGGGTGGGGGTGAACCACGTAAATATGTGTGTCATGCTTTGTGTTGTTACTTACATGTGTTTTCCCTCTCTTGCTAAGTGCTATGACATGTTTAGATAGATTTACTTATGCTTTGTACTTATTAGATGTGTATAGATGATAGATTCGATGTGTATGAAGTTGATAAGTGCTTGGTCTACCAGATCCGGTCTGTTGTATGCTGCTAAGTACTGAATCATCTTATATCTAAGTATATACTGCAATGATCTGTGTTATCTATGGAGTGAGATAAGGGCTAATTATAGGTGAACTATTGATGCTAAGTTCTTTGTTAAGTGTGTAATCACAGATCTGGATCCTAGCTAAGGTTGTAGACACTTGAGTCCTGCAATCACCCCTACTTCTACCTCGGGTGAGACTTCAGCTGCTTCGCAGGTGTTGCCAAAAGGGCCGGTAGTTAGGTTTTTGTTGGTGCGTTGTTGTAGTGTTGAAACCTGGGTCTACCCCTGTGCCAACACCATGTAAATGTGTTGAACCTGCACATAATAGATCTAGATAAACAATAATACACACATTTGCAGAGAGAATTGGAGAAAGAAGAAGAAGGCGAGAAAGAATGAAAGAATTCTCATTAACCGTTGTGAATAATGAATAATTTACACATGATATACTTTGTATAACTCAATGAGTTCGACCAGAGGATAAACAAGTCACCATAGTGGTGTTCTAGAGTGATATGGACACACACCAATAGTTATGGGAGTGAACTTCCACCTAGTCTAGTCTCTCAGGTAGTTACAGGAGTGAACTGCCACCTAGTCTAGTCTCTCAGGCAGTTACGGGAGTGAACTACCACCTAGTTGAGTTAACTAGTCAACTAGTCTTCAGTTAACTGATTGAACATAGAGTAGTGAGGAGTTAACTTAGGGAATTAAGGCTAATGCGCCACTCTGGTGATGATACCAAGCCAAGGTCTAATTATCATGTTGATGATCCCAATGTTGCATGGTGATGATCCCAACGCAACATCTAAAATCAACTCAACTAGTCAAACTGAAGTGTCAACTAAAAGAGAATATTCTCCAAGTGGAATATTCTCTCCTAAAATATAGGAGACTGTATAATGACTAATTATGACTAATAAAAAAGAAAAAAACTTAGTAAAAACAAATCCTGGGTGTGTGTGAAGTAACTCCAATATGAGAATCCTGTTATCAAAAAATATATCCACTTCATAAGGACCTAACCATCTAGTGCACAACTTCCCCTTGAAATATTTAAACCTTGAATCATATAACAATTCCCAATATCCCTTTCGAAATTCCTTCTTATTAATACTTTTATCATGACACTTGATACGTTTTTGTTGGACTAAGTCAGTACGATGTATGGAATCCAAGCACATTCTATCTAATTCATTGAGATAATATAAACAATGTTTATGAGTTGTAGTTAAGTCCATATTTTCTTCTAAAGATGTTCTTAATGTTTTGATCTCGAATTCAATGGGAAAGATGGGAATCTTACCATAAACAAGTTCAAATGGAGAAAATCCCGTGGTTTTTCTCCATGTCATTTTGTAATCCCAGAGGGATTTTGATAATCATTCAGTCCAATCATGACAATGACTAGCCACAATTTTCATGAGTATTCCTTCAATGAATTTATTTGTGCTTTCCACTTGACCATTTTCTTGAGGATGGTAGGTTGAGATAACCCTGTGGAAAATTCTATACTTCTTGGTAAGTTTTTTGATCAACTGGGAAGTAAAATAAGGTCCTCCATATGTTACTATCTCTTTAGGAATTCCAAAACGAACAAATATATTTTCAAACAAAAATTCCGCAACAACGTTTTTTGTGGATTTGGTGAGTGCCTTGGCCTTTAACCATTTAGTGACATATTCTGTGCATACCAGGATGTAGGATTTAGGATGAGAGGGGGGATTGATAGGTCCCACAAAGTCGAGAGACGACTTATCAAAGGGTTCAATCACCAATTGGGTTTTCAATGGCATTTCATCTGATCGAGTGGGTTCGCCCATTTGTTGGAATGCATCACATTGTTGTACATACTTTTTGGCATCTGGGAACAGGGTAGGCCAATAATAACCCATGCAAAGTACTTTATGCCATGTTCTTTTATCAACAAAATTTCCACCAGAAGGCTCGTCGTGACAGGCCTTCAATATGTCATGAATCTAGTTTTCTCTGATACATCACTAGATCTCAAGATCAAGACATGTGTAAAAGAGACAACCATATATCCAAGAAAATCAGGCACTTTTCTGAATAATGTTCCATCTCTCTCTGGGAGAACGGTGGTGTGGAAATTTTCCTGCAGCAAGATAGTTACCAATATCTGCATACCACAGTGAGTGAGTATATACTTCAAATATTTTTTCATCAGGAAAATAGTCATCAACATGGGTAGCATCACTGTTATTGGTAAGACTAGAGAGGAAATCTTCTATGACATTGTCTCTTCCGGGTTTATCCAAAATAGTGATGTCAAATTCTAGTAGTAACAATAACCATCTAGTAACTCGAGCATTTGTAACAGGTTTGTTCATCAAATATTTAATAGTTGAATAATATGTATGGACAAATACCTAATAACTTGTGATATAGTGCCGAAATTTGTTGATAGCATGTATAACAACAAGGAATTATTTTTCTGTGACCGTATAGTTCAACTCTGTAGGTGTTAGGTTCTTGCTAGTATAATAGATGGCATATGGGTTATGTTCTTCCGAATGTCTGAGAACAACACCAATGGTCATGTTTGAGGCATTCGAAGAGATGTGGAATGGAAAAGTCCAATTAGGGCCTCGTACTATAGGTGCTTCAGCTAAGAATTTTTTCAAATCTGTAAGAGTAGTTTGGCATTTATTAGTCCATAAAAATTTTGTATCCTTTGAAAGAAATGCAAATAAGGGAGATGCTATCCTTGAATAATTTTCAATAAATCGACGATAGTAGTCGGTTTTTCCTAGCAGGATATGCACCTCGTTTTCTGATTTTGGAGTAGGAATCCTTAAAATTACCTCAAATTTTGCTGGGTCCACCTATATAACTGCAGAAGCGATATAATTCCCAAGAACAACTCCCTCATCTATAATCATATGACATTTTTCATTTCTTAAGTCAAGGTGAGTTTGTATGCAACTTTTTAGTACTTTTTCAATTTTTTCCAAAGCCATGTCAAAAGTATCACCGCACACTAGTAAATTTGGGTCATTTTGCGATGACCATTTCGATGCTCTTGCGACGTTATGTCATGGATATTGCGACGAATATCTAGTTGAAAAACCAAATATGAATCCTGCATAAATCCCTGGGGTTCCTTGAGGCCATAAAGAGACTTCTTTAGTCGACGAACCAAAGATGAATCCTGCATAAATCCCTGGGACTGCTCCATATAGATCTGCTCAGAGACATCTCTATGAAGAAATGCATTCTTCACATGCATCTGATGGAATTCTCATCCTTTGGTTGTTGTAATGGAAATTTCCAAACATATAGAATCCATCTTCGCTACTAGAGAGAAGGTCTCATCATAGTCAATGTCACGCACCTACTGAAAGCCTTTGGAAACTAGTCTAGCTTTATATATACTAACCTATCCATCTACTGCACTCTTAGTCTTGTAGACCTCACCTGAAAACTTTCCTTCCTGAAGGAAAGGGAACCAGATCCAAATTCTGGTTCTCGAGGAGGAGTTGTACTCCTCCTGCATGGTGAATTCCCAAAAGGGATTTCCAACAGCCTCGTCATAGGACTGTGGATCTAAAGACTAAACCAAGCAAAGATGCCTAGGTGGCATTGGTTTAGTTGGAGTGAGTGCAAGAGGTAGCTCCTTGAAATCAGATCGATTCCTCCTAATATCAACTAGATCGCCAACAAGATCTCTTTCATCCTAAAGAGTAGTGTTCTCCCACTTAGGCCTCAACTTTGGCTTTGCATCTGCATATGCATGCACTAAATATGCATATGACTATATTGACTCTATATATTGATCATCTGAATCCTATGAATCATAAGTCTCATCTGAAGAAGAGTTAGCATGTGCATGCTCATCATCTCTGACAGGTGGAAGAAAAAAAGTGTCTGCATGTGGCTATTCAGGTACATGTGAGACACTTTCTTCAAATTGGACACTCCACTCAGTGATGAGTCGGTTCAAGGAAATATCAATGATTTTGTAGCCATTCACACCATCATGGTATCCAAAAAATATACACTATGTTCTTTGTGGATCAAGTGCCTTCCTCTTTTCATAGGTAATCATATCCCATGCATGTGAAATGAAAATACAGTAGTGGGTCACTTCCAATTTGAGGCCGCTCAAAGCCTCATAGGGGGTCTTGACTCTTATCCTTGACAAATCTATGAGGAGATATGTTTTGGATGTAGGTTGCACAATTAAGTGCCTTAGCCCATAATATTTGTGGAAGTGAATTTTCATGTAGAATGCAAGATGCCATCCCTTTTAGAGATCTATTTTTTCGCTCAGTAACTCCATTTTGTTGTGGAGTATTAGGAACCATGTGTTGCAACTGAATCCCAACCTCATGAAAAAGATTATGTATCTCATGGTTGACATACTCTACCCATTTATATGTTTGGATGACTTATTTTCTTTCCTAAATGTGCCTCAACAAGGGCATTGAAATATTTGAGGTGTTGAAATACCTCTGATTTTTTCTGCAAAAGAAAATCCATGTGAAGCGTGGGAAATTATAGACAAAATGTTTTGGTTGTGGAGCTTGATTATCTTCCTAATTTAGAGGTTTGTTTCAGCCATGCTTGGACCCGATTCCCTAACAGGGGGTGTGGGGGGGCTTACCCCCCCACAATTGTCACTAGGGGGGTCCATGGTGGGGTGGCGACAATTTTTGTATCCCCCCCTTGGCGGGGGATTCAGGGGCAGTGCCCCCGAAGAAAAATATTGGGAAACATTTCCTTGTAAAATATTGTAATTTTGTAGTCAATATGGACTGTTCATTATAAGGTCGCAGATCTAACAGTAGAAGTTATTTTAGGGATTTTTTCCCTAGAAGGAAACCCTCTTTTATGAGGGAATTGTATTGTGGTTTTGTATTATTGTGATTATTGTATTCTGAGAGAGGAGACTATGAGAGAAAGAAGAGGAAGTTATATTGGGTGTGTTGTAGGTTGTACCCCTTTATTTTACTGGATAATAAAAAGGAAGGAACTGTCAATTTCTCTCGTGGACGTAGCCTACACTAGGTGAAACACATATATTTGTGTCTCTATTGTATTGTGTATCTTCTATTTTTTTATTTCCTCATTTTTTTTATTGCTCTGTGATCCTATTTTTCTATCAACTCGTATCAGAGAGAAAAGTAACTTGCAGGAAAAGAGGGTTCCTAGTTCGAGTGGGAGCAATGGTGGAAGATGGAAAGTTTAGGGTTGAGAAATTTAACGGCCAAAACTACCAGTTATGGAAGATGCAGATGGACGATTATTTATATTATAAGGATTTATTCCTACCCTTGGGAGGAATATCAAAGACGATGATGGCCATGAAGGATGAATAATGAGAGGTTCTTGACAAAAAGGCACTAGGAATGATATGACTGAGCTTGGCAACATCGGTGGCTTTCAATATTTCGAAATAAAATACAATGAAGGAGCTGATGGATGCATTGGATAAATTGTATAAAAAACCCTCAGCATACAATAAGGTATTTCTAATGAAGCGATTATTTAATATGAAGATGTCAGAAGGTGGGTCTGTTGCAGATCATTTAAATGAATTTAATACGGTTACTAATCAACCAAATTCTATAAAAGTGGACTTTTATGATGAGGTCATGGCTATTCTAATATTGTGCTCATTGCCAGAAAGTTGGAATGGCTTGTTCATGGTTGTAAGTAACTATGTCTCTAGTTCAAACACTCTAAAATTTGATGATGTTGTTGGTGTTATCCTTAGCGAGGAAATGCGATGGAAAATCATAGGTGAGACATCAGGTAATATATTAAACATGGATAAATGTGGAAGACAAAAGGATAGATGAAAGGGCTAAGGTAACCACGGGAATTCTAGGAAGGTAAGATAAAAATCCAGACTAGGAAAGATAGAGTGTGGGAATTGTGGGAAGAAAGGAAATCTGAAGAAATATTGCAGAGCTCAAAAGAAACAAAGAGATGAACAAGAGGAGAAAAATAAGGAAGCAAATGTAACAGGTGATGTGTTACAATATGCTTTGATTCTTTTAATAAATAATATTTCTGAGTCTTGGGTAGTATATTTAGGGGCTTCATTTCACGCCACACCCCATAGGAAACATTTTCTAGATTATGTTCAAGGTGATTTTGGACAGGTTCATTTGGGTTATGATGCACCATGCAAAATTGTTGGAATGGG